>JAQGCA010000898.1:0-21688 GCA_034698945.1 Protaphorura quadriocellata
TATAGCCGTCCAGAATTTCAACATTAGAGAGATAGACCTTGTCACCACCCTATTAGAAGGTGTGTTTACGTGCCCTGGTTGACACTTGAATAAATGTAAATGTAAATATAAATTCGGATTTGTATTTATTCCGGTGAGGTCTGTGGACACGTAATTCCACAACTAACATTAGTTCATATCAATTCAGGCCTGCTGGCCGAGAATAAGTTCAGCTGATAAAGGGTGAATTTGAACTGAAGAGATTTAACTGACTATAACAGTTAACTTTAACTATACCAAAATTGAACGGACATTTGATTTGATTTGATTTTTTATTAACGTGTTTTACCAACGCATCCTGAAAATGTGCCACGACATGTGCCGAGGTATCCAAACAACTCGATCAACAAAATTGATATATCTTTCCTCTTATTATCTCCATATTGTTGGAAAACCGTCCAAATGTTGACGACAGTGTAATCTGAAATTCTTGATCGCAATGAAAGAATTTAACTGACTACAAACTAACCATACGATAAATACGATATCTATACGATATAACCAAATAAACGCCCGGGCGTTTATTTAAAAACGATACCAGCACTGCACTGGGGAAATTCTACGCTTCCTTAAGAACGTATGACCCATGCGACCCATTGACCCAGTTGTGACCCATGCGATTCATCGGACCCAGCCATTTAATTTAGACCAGCCGTTTATTCGATCATTTACTGAAGTACTCCGGACTAGTGTTGTTAAATACCCGGGTATTTACTTTTGCACCCAAAGCACCCGGGTATATACCCGGGTGCTTTCGGTATTTACGGGTGCTTTCTGTGAATTCTTCATTTTAACATCAATTAACCCTAAGGGCGTATTAATGTGACTAGGAAACATGAATTGAATCAATTTACGTTGTGTGAAATCGAAATATTATGACGAAAGTGACTACATAAAGAACGTCGGTTGGTAAAGCAAGACTACAAGAAATGCATCAATCAGAATCCGAATCCAAATCGTTCGGGTTTGTACTTTCTCAGTCGCATTCAATGTCCTCTAAATTTTCGTAATTGAAGTCACCCGGGTCAGTTTTCGAAATCCCGAAATAATTTTCAGTACATTGACTTTTGAGACTGTCTCACAAATAACAATAATTGCAAGTTGCAATGTGCAACTTCGTTTGGAAGTTGAGGCAGATGGGACAGCAGTTCCTTCCCTAACGAAGTTCCCGGTTGTGAATTTGTTAAAAATTTCACAGAAATCATGGAAATCTCGTAAAACGAAAAAAATCAGAGAAATTAAATTCTTCGTCGATGGCTTCTATGTTTCTCCACTCGAATTATGTGCAAGAAATACAATTTACTACGTCAAATTGCATTGGTCGGACACGCTCGTAATTTGCACGTACATTCATAGCTATGGAGTTAAGTTTTTTCAAACTCTGATTCGTTTCGCTGCTCAGTTTCGTCGAATTATTATGCGTTTCCTGCATATTATTATTGTGGAGTGGTGGTCCGACGTTTTCGCGCGGAAAACATTTTTTTTATACCCGGCGGGTGCAAAAATAAGCATCCCGGGTATATACCCGGGTTTTTTCCCGGGTATATACCCGGGTACTTTGGGTATTTACAACACTACTCCGGACAGTAAATATGATGGGGTGATTGGGGTGTGATTTTATCGCCAAGTAAAATAGATTAGAATGGAATCACAGTCTAGTCTATCTCGCACAGTAAAATAATATCTTGCACAGTAAAATAATATCTCGCCCGACAAATAATACTGTCAAATTATTAAACCGTCTATAAATGCAGGGTTCCGCCCCCCAACCCAAATCTGCTGTGAATTTTAATTTCAAATCAACTGTGGATTTCTTCTATTTTACTGTGTAATTTAATTTAAAATCTAATGTGAATTTCCTCAATATTACTGTGATTTCTCTCTATTCTACAGTGCAATACTGTAGCAATGTAGAATGGTCCCCAATATTATGGACCTCATCTGCCGTCGTCGCACTAAATCCTGCCCACTCGTATATTTACAAATCCCCCAAAAATCCTGTCTCTTTTGGACCTCTGATTTTATTTTGTTTTTTGTGGCATTCCGGTGCGGAGAACTGAACGGAATGGACCTTGTTTTTCTACGCTCTCTCGATTTTAGTTGTCAGTTTTTTAAATTTTCTATAATTATCTGTGTCTTCAAACAATTTAAAATAATTTACATAATCATAAAGATTAATTTTGATCTGTGCTGTCCTCCCGTCTCTGTTGTCAGTCAAGTCGTGAGTTCAATCAAGGACAATCAATTTTATCTTGACCCACTTCTACAGTCAACACAAAGTGTGCATTGTGCGTATTACCAAGAAAATTCAGCAGTCAACGTAAGTGTGTACTTACTACTCCTTAATTTACACTTTATTTATTTAAGACAATTTATTTCTATTCGGAGTTGCGTACGGTTTACAAGAACCTCTCAAAGTAATCTTGAATTAATTTAGCTGTCAGCTCACACGTGTTTACCTACTCCAAATATTATTAATATTATGGTATAATCTAATAGGACCAGCAAATAAATTGGCATCTGAATTTTGAAATATTTAATTAATCGTTTTATTAAATTCTTTGTGTATTAGGCCAGACCCTGAAGTGAATTTACTTGCCGTGATTGTTCTTGAAGACAAAGGACATCCCTGTCGCACCGGACTCTCAGGTAAATTATTTTTTCTCACCTACTTTCTTTAGATCCTAGAAACTATTTAAGAGTAGATGACAACTGACAACAGATTTAGGCTCATCACTACACCAAAATGTATATCATTAATTGGTAAATGTAAATGGTATCGGTGTCGCATAGGTTCTATTAAGCTGACAATTCCAAGCACATGTTTCATGATGTCTAACAAATCTGATACAAAATTGTCAGATCAATTATAATTTAGATAAATATTTTAGATAAATTATATATTATATCCGTCAAATATCTGTAAATGCATCTAAAGTTCATGGACTCTTCTGGACACTACATACTATTTATTGGAATTAATTAAATTACAAACAATGTTTTGATTTTAAGCCACAATTATTGTTTAAAAAAGATCCACCATCTACCTAATTACCTCTAGGGAGAAGGTTTAAGTTCACATAGAGAAATCTGTCTAAACATGTAAAATAAACCTTCCGTACAGTTTGAGTTTTGTTTTACTGCATTTCACTAGAAACTGACGCCATATTTATTTCGTTTGCCTCCAACTGTTAAATTACGTCCTCAAACGGCAATACGCTACCAAAATCAACATTAGCGGACAAACTCATAAAACCCTGTAATGTGTTCTATTTCCCGTTACATTTCCTCAAACAAAGTCACTGTCGGTACTGTGGAAATGTGGAACTCTTTTTATTTTCTAGAAAAGGGTGCAAGAGAATTTTGAAACCTAGAATGTACATAAGACGAACATACGGCACTAAAGGTCATAGGTCACTCGGTCGCAGCTTTTACTATTGTATGAGGAACCAACCTATATGTATTAGAAATAGTGTGTCCAAACTCGAATCAAATTCTTGTTGGAAATCTAAAGTTTATAACATCAAATGTCAACATATGTGAGGTGAACCAAGGTGAACCTTGACCTAAGTTGGAGGATGAAATGATTGGAGTATTAGTCAGTGACACAAATAAATCCCCAAGTAGACAGTTGCAGTTGGGTTTAATAGACCATGGAAAATTCTAAAAGAAGAGTCAAAGAGTTTCATCTTCATTCTTCGTCCTTAAATGGAATACAATAATTCACTGTGTGACATGGCTGCCCTTTGACACGGATGACTCTAACAGAACAGACACCCAACCAGTGAAAAATATTGTTGTGAATTTATTTTTACCCGTCGATTCTTCCTCGATGATTAGTTGACATTTATTTACTAACTCAGTTGTACAGGGTGGTACATAAATATTGAACCTACTACAAAAAACCTGGCATGTACATTTTGCAGAGATTTAATCCATAGAGATATTCCTAATGAAATATTATTTTTCGTAGAGAATGGGTTGTGGTACATATGGTCTACCTGTATTAGTAGGGAAAGGAGGGATTGGCGGCTCTCTAGATTTCAGATTAAATGCATATCTCACTGTTTGAAGTCATCTCCATGTTCGGCATTGACCGCGGGGGTGTGAAGGTGAACCACCCTAGTAAAATTCTTCATGGGATTGTAATTGTTTTGGTTCGCTTCGTTTTTATGAGGATTTTATTGGCTCAACAGCTTATCTCTGGTCACATTCACATCTGTCCCATCTCACCTGCACTTGAATTTTGAAACTGCAACCTGACATTCTTTCATGATTCATATGTATTTACACATTGCTAGAGGTAAATAAAGGCTTGGGATCGGTTTCAAGGAATAAGAATCCCTGGAGTGTCTAGGTACAGTCCTTTATGCTTGGAACGTAATGCATTTTTAGTAGCCTAAACTTAAAAATGTTTGCCTATTTGAGGATGTGGGTGAAAAGGTGAACCATGTCTAATTATGCTAAATTAGCTCCGTTTATTAAAACGATTTTGTACACGATGTAATTATAATATTCACATTGGATGTGGTTGATGGGTTAATTTTCTATTTAAAAGCTTTGGTCGCACCCTAGGACAAATTTGTTCTTGTTGACCTGTATTTCTTGAACCGGAAACTTCTGTCATCTGTCAATTGAATGAGATGGAGTAAATTGGACGGGTGGTTGTTCGCTGTTTGTTGTCTAATTAATAATTGTGAAGAGGAAAACGGTGCTTATTTTAACTAACTGGGTGGAAAATGACTTGATGTGAATCACAATCAATCCAATTGCATGGTATGCATTGTTGTCAAGAAGCCCTTTGCCTTGTCTTGTTTTAATTTTTAATGTTATGTGATGTGATGTGATGTGATGTGATGTGTGGCGTCTGTCTGTAAAAAAAAAGTGGTTGTCATTTCATTGTCATTGTCAAGGAGGTAGAGTTGAAACAATGACTTTGGGTGTTATGAGGATTCCTCATGTCTTCTTAAAGGAATTGATAGTTCTGACAAGGAAACCACTTTCCGTGTAAGAATCCATTAGAAATGTTGCATTAAAATAACCTGTGAGCAAAAATATGACAGATTTCTTGTCTGCTAATGCATAGGAACTGAAAGCTTGTTGTGGCGGTGCTACTTCGCTATAGTGAGGGGTTGAGAATTCCTGGCGCAGTGTAGTTTAATGTTTTAAAGAGGTTTTTCTTTGCTGGAGTCTTCCCATACTACCAGGGGTACTTTCCTTAGACCAAATGGAAATCGAGACAGTCTTTATGATTTTTCTCTGCAGGAGTCTTTCCCTACTATTAGGGGTATCTTCCTTAATGGAAATCCACACAATCTTTATGATTTTTCTCTCCTAGAGTCTTTCCCTACTACTAGGGGTACCTTCGTTAGAGCAAATTGGAAATCGATACAATATCTAATATCTATGATTATATTCTGCTGGAGTATTTTACTACTACTAGGGGTACCTTCCTTAGACCAAATGGAAATCGACACAATCTCTATGATTTTCCTCTGTTGAAGTATTTTCCTTACTAGGGATAAATTCTCTCGATCATTTGTAAGTCAACACAATCTTTGAGTTTTCTCACTGGAGTCGTGTCCTACTACTAGTGGTACCCTCCCTTGGTCATATAGAAATTAGCATAATATCTACGAAAGATTCACGAATATGTTTTCCGGCCAATATCAATTAATGAGCATATTTTCTAGATTGTAATGAGGAATCAATTAATAATTTGATCTACCAACGAAATATTCCAGAACACTTGAAATTATTATTCCTGGATGAGGTCTTGAATTTTTAAGTGAAAGATGGTTTCCTTGTGAGACTGAAGAATGAATGAGTTAAAAAAGTCAGAGTTGTAGAGATTTGATCTTTGAGTTGACTTTATATGGGCATGAGTTGAAGTGGTGAAGAGTGTGGATAAAGTTATAGGATAATTTTGTAATGGGACTTTATCTGTCTCTTTGGCGAAAGGGCTAATCTTCTCTAAAGGGAAGCTTTAAACTTTTAAACCCTTATGAGATGAGTTTTTTTTTTAATCTACGGCACTCGTACTCCGATACTAAGAATAAATTGTATTTTGTGGCTTTGACATGTTTAATAAACAAAAACGGTCTTCTCTGCCTTCTTTTATGTATATTCCATTGCATTCCTTTCCTGTTATTCCACGCGGTTGTCGGTGCGGTGTTGGTGTTGTGTCAACATATGGGGGAGGGGCAGATGATGAAATTATTTTCGGTTTTAGTTTCACATTTTTTTTCAACGCCCTTCTGTAACACGGGATACGTTCCTCGTCGTTCTGGTTAACAGACTTGATTACAATTACACTAGATCATTACCGAATTACCGCCACATTTTCACCATACAAATTATATTGAATTGGTTGATGTTTTGAGTCCATTGATAGCCTGTCAAGGGATAATAATAAATCTGACATGGTTGAGTTGACCCGCACTGCTGGAACTCCTTTTCCTGACACGACAAAGTAGTTTGTTTCAATCATTTGTATAATGTGGGGATGTGTATGGACGGCAAATGGAAATGTAATGCTTAATGTATGTCATGAAAGCAATCAAATCACAGGATATACCAAGTAACGTGTTTTATTATCCAAGTCGTGTGAACATTAACCAAATCGTAAAGTCTGACGCAAAATAAGTAGTCGAACTGGAGGTTAATAAGATTGGTTAGGGCAATTTTTCCATTCGTACATTATATTTTAGTTTTGGAAAAATTGGGCGATCGATCAATTTTTCAATGTTCTTACTGAAAGGCTTTCACATGTTCGTTTTACTGAAATATTTGAAGAGCGAATTTATTTTTATCCAGGATCACCAGGAATCTATACTTTTTTGTAATATTTTGTATTTAGGGAACAAATCCTGGAGACTGGAGACTTTTGAGGTAAATCTGTAGAGAGGCTAATTCTGGGTGGGCCATTATGGGGACAAGGGGTCAGGCTTAAATAGGCTAGATGTTGAGTAACAACATGTTGTAATGTTTTGAGAATCAAGAACAGAATCTCTTGACCGCCCGTCCAGCATTTATACAAAATAATTTATTCTTCATCTTCTTCCTCTCGGCTTTGTAATTCTCACACGCCCACAAACATTCATTCAAATCAGTCTTTGAGTCTTGACTCCTTGCTGGAGTCAAGTCTCAAGTGTCCGAAAGGAGTTGGCGGTACATTCGGTTAGAATTACTACAATAGCACTCTTGAAAATGATTCACAGTCAGTCGCGAGCGACGCGGTTTATTTATATTATGTACCATGAAATAATATGTGGTTATGAATTTTGGAATCATGCAAGGTAGCAAATGTATACGTTGTGTACAGAGTGATATTCTGCCCCAGTATAGTATTCTAGCAGTGATATACTGTCATAGAATTATGGCAGTGAAGTGATGTTCTGTCATATTTTGCCATGGATATTCTGTCGTATTATGCTAGTAATATTCTGTGGCAGTATTCTGTCCTATTCTGTCATGTTCCGTTAGTTATATTCTGCCAGTGATATTCTGTCATATTCTGTCGAATTATTCTGGCACTGACTTTTTGTCATATTCTGTCATACTCCGTCAGTAGTTATATTCTGCCATATTCTGCCAGTGATATTCAGTCTTCTGCCAGTGATATTTTCTCGTATGCTGCCAAATAAACAAAGAGTTCATTCAGTGATGCGGAAAGCGCCGTTAAGGAATGCTTGAGATTTTTCACATCTTTGTCTCAAAAGGCACACCTTTAATTTCCCGTGCTCAAATATGAAATTCATTTGAAGATTAGTTTTTTTACTATTTTTTGCTGAGATATTTCTTTTTGAAGAAATTTGTGTAGATTCCTTGTTGAAGACGAGGGTTAAGTGCGATGATATTTTTATACCAATTCAAATGTAGCCGATTTTAAAGTAGTTTTAGATTCATTAGGAATTAGCTTAATTGCAAATTGTAAACTTATCCCAGAACAAAACACGAGTCACATTAATTGAAAAAGGGGTGCTGGAGTGCCGACTTTGACCTTTGAGTTAGTACTGAATCATCCAAAACGCTTTTTTGGTCAACGAACATGATTTATTTTGGGTTACTCTGATGAAGATAGTGAGAACAATCCAGATTTCCAGTCTTAAAAATGAAACAGAGCAGAAGAACAGAGCTATGTTTGCCATAAACGCAGTAAGAATGTCTAGAAGACATGTATGCGTGAGATATCTGGAGTGTCGGAGTACATTTGAAACCGTGTAAGTTGACTGGACTGGAGTTAGTTAGTAGGTGTCCGAAGAAGTGAAAGAGTTGAGTTCAGATTTCACAGAATGGACTAGAATAAGGTCCACTTTACCAACCATCCCATCCCATGACATTTATGTTTGCTTTCCACCTCACGGTCATTCAGTAAAAAAAAAGTCCATCTTCCTACGCAAACAATGAGAGAAGTTGAAGAAGTTGAACTTCTTTCTGAGTGGACAAAATGATAGAGTTTGAGTAGTGAAGTAAGTAGTGATTCTTATTCTTATAATTGTACGAGTGAGTAGATGCAGATGAAACTGATTGTTTGATGATGGGCTGGACGGATAGAATAGAATCAATTGCCCATTTCAGTTTTTGCTAGTTCGATTCAATTGAACATTAAATATGAAGAGCTAATGGTTTATCGGTTGCCTTTGGGGATAATTTACATACATTCACTTTCAGAGGATATCGACATTAGTATTTTGGATATCATGGAAATTGAATTAGAACGACAGTCCCTGTATTGTTTCAGAGCATCTTTTGAGAATTTTGTCTGATATGCCAGATATTGGCTGAAAGACAGTGATAATTCGACAATGAGCTGATGCGCGCATGAACAAAGTTTATCGAGATAACGGCTCGAAATGCTCGAATAGTAAACACCACTAGGGGTCACTAATGTGTGTTGACATGAATACAGGGGCGCGACAGGACATGTGCTTTACAATGTGCTTTAGTGACCCCTAGTGGTGATTTAGGGTTGAGGCATGAATAAATTGTATCCTTCAGTAGTGCGCTGAATTTCGGAAAAACCCTACAGTAGAACAAAAACGCATAAGGGATTAGGTATTTGGTATTCAAATTTTTCAACCTGGTTATTATAATTTTTGTAAGATTGTCATTATGTTCGTCCTAGTATAATCACTGAAGGAGATTTCTGACTGTTAAGATATTTTGCGCATAATATCAAGTTTTCGCACGTTCTGTCTTGTCACAGAAGTTGGAGTGATATTGGCAAAAGTAATTATCATGATTAGTCAAAGAATGCTATCCATAGTTGCGTGTTACGTAGATGTATAGTCTAAAAAATGAACGTAGGTTGAGTCTGAAGTCCTGCCTGACCTGTATGTTGAGTTTTTGTGAATATACAATATCTGTAGAAGAATAATAAATATTGTAGATGTAGAAGCAAGGCAGGTTAGGTTGGTTGTGTTTTGTTTAGTGTGTAGGTGGGATGTTGGGAGTTAGTGCAATATGTACCAAAATGATCTCACATCCATACCTCACTATTCTACTAAACTTTTTAACTCTTTCATTTTGTACTTGTTTAAAGAAGTGAGAAGAGTTGAGTTGGTCAATTCATGGAGTCTGTTTTCTAATTTGGTGAAATTTTGAAAAAAAAATATCTAGCCTTCGATTTTTCTCCAATTTTACTCCAAATTCGGTGCAAGGGAACGTGAGGTTCTTTAGTGACTCCAATTTTTTGTGATATTGTGCAATGGTTCGAAGATTATGCACAAGTTAAAGTTATGAATTTAATGTCAGATCAGATTTTAAAGATGTAAGTTGGTTATAATATGTTCCGTGGAGACGATTTTTATATAAACCGTTCTGATTTCACAGCCGATTAGTCAAATCGTGCTCGCCGAAACGAATCAAACAGATCAAAGTGAAAGTGAGATACTGGGTGGTGTCGACTGTGGTTGTGGTCAAAGTATGTGTCACGTGCTTCGTAATTTGACTTTCTCCTCAATGTTGATTGAGTAATCAGAATTTTTTCATATATTATAATAATATCGTACCTGCTAGCTAGTACTTAGGTTACCAATAATTTCTAAGGATGGGGGAGGTGTATATTATATGTCACCGGTTATAACACGAAATTAGATGGAAACTTCAAAAGTCTGCCAATTTTTTTTACTTTGACCCCTGATGGGGGGTAATGCCAATTCAAGTTAGGTCAGGTTAGGATTAGCTGTGTTAAAGTGTGAAGTTCTGTCGGGTTTTAACGGATTTCGGGTTTTATCCGTAACATATATGTGAAATGAGTGAATGATAACCCGTTTTTTTTTCTCTGAATCTTTTTTTACGCCCGGTTGGATTTATTCTGTTAGGGGTTCACTGAATCAGGCGAAAGAGACGGTCCGGGTTCCACCTCCTTTAATTGGGAAGCTGTGTATGGTTCCTTTGCCTGGAGGTTATTTAATTTATATTTGTATTCCAGACAGACTGGTAACTGAAACTGATAATAAGCATAAGACATAAAATATGCAAATACACGTGGTAAAACACAAAATGAAAATGAGTGTTGTCTTGGAGTCGGGTGTGGTCGAGGGAAACTGATTTACTGGAACTACGTCGGATTAAATTGTGGCGTGCGATGTCGACAGAGATAATAATATGGATGTGACCCATTCTATTCAATTTGAAACGATTCTAAAATATTTCCACAACGTTTAGGTCTAATTAATTGCGTTTGGGTTAATTGGTGTCCAAGCCGATGTGCCATCTGTTTTCTGACCGGAAATGTCCGATATAGCTTTACAATACCACCTGGCATTTATTTAAATGGTAAAATGGTGATATCTGGAGTAATTCAGGTGATTATGGATTGGATTTGGAACTTTTGTCTGTGAACTAATTTTGATATATTTTTCCTAAGGGTACTCTAACCCTCTGAACCAAAAGCTTTTGAGGAACTCCTTATAAATTGTTTGTGTGAGGGAAAACATCTGGAAGAATGTTTACGGGATCATTAACTACAAGTCTGTATGTTGTCGTGTCCTGGGTTGATTAGATTACCAATCTAACTACAACTTCGTCTCTTATTCTCCAAGGTTATAATTTTTGCTCCGATTAGCTCATGTATACTTACTTGTATATTTTATATGGATGAGCTTCGGACTGGATTTCGTGTGATGGTTCTGTCAGTCTAATCGTCAGATCATGAGATCTTGTCTCTAGCAATTAATGTGTGAAGCGTGAGTGCGGCATCACGCGTGTTTGGAATACATATTTACTAATCTCGACACACAGCAGCTTCTTATGAAAATCATCCAAACATTTACATATTTTTGTCAAAATTATTTTAAAATTCAATGTAGTCAGGTTTCTCAGAATATCGGAGTAAACGCGTCTTTATTATATGTACATACATATGTATACAGTGGTCAATCAGGTGACCACTGTAGCCGGGTTCTGCAAGATAGCACAGTCTAGTGACAAAAGTACCGAAGGGATCAAGTTTTTTCGAAGTTGGCAAAAGTTTGTCTCGAGTGCGGATTTGAAATTGTATTTCACTCCAAACACGGTCCACCGTCAACACCTTAATTTCGCTAAATTATGGGTTTTTCCCCTTTCGTTTTTTCCTACTACTAGGGTAGGGTTACCTTCCTTAGGCCAAATGGAACGCTAGGTCCGTTTTTCACGAAGAAATACGAAGTCTGACCTTGGCTTATGGTACAGCCAATTTTTCCCCAATATTATGATTCTCATTATTCACAGGACTTCTACCTGATTGAGGACAACGTACCGCAAAATTGGCACTAACTGGCGTATCCCTAGTTTACAAAATATATTTTGAAAATATCATCGCTTAAAAATTGATGCCCTGCAATAGAGTCCATAAGATGAAGGTGGACGATGGAAAGAGTAGTGGGTGGGTTATAAATTTGCTTTAGTATGACGGATGGAATCACCCCTTGCATTTAAATTAAAATATTGACAAATTTGGAATGATGAATGAAAATGAATGTTAGTCCGTGGCAGTGATTCGGTGAAGTTAATCCAAGTATTATCCGACTCTTGTAGGAGTTTTTTTTTATTGTTTAGAGTGAGGGAAGGGAGCGTGAGGCGTGTGACGGAATACATCCAATATGTTAATCCTCGCCAGTATTACTATTTAGTCTGTAGAACTCGTCATCAAAAAATGTGTTGAAATATCTTTGAGGAGGTGAGACATTCACGAGGAAAACGATTCAACTGTAAAAATTAGATTTAGTTTAGAAACTGTGAAATCCAGACAATAGATATTTATTATGCCGTCAAACTTTTCAGAGTAATCTGTTGTAAACAAGCGGACCATAGTCTGTATATAGTTTACTATAAACATGAAAGTTTCGGCAGATGGTCTGAGATAGAGTTTTTACCTACTTCGATGGGTACCTTCACTAGATGAAAGGAAAAGCTAAACTGTGATTGTATAAGATTATTCTCTAGCCGTTCATTAAAGAGCAATGATTGTGTCTTGTGCCCCGAGCAGAGGTGACCGCACAAACTTATGGTCTGTCGAATTTCGAATAGCTTCTATCTATCCTTGAGATGAAAGCTTGCAAAAAAATTCACGTCTACGTTAAACATTTAGCCTGAATTTTTGTAATTTGAATCTGAAAACTGTTCCTTGTTAAACTTGAAACAGAGCTAGTTTGAATAGGAAGTGAGAGGAAAGAAGGGATAAAACTGTTTGGTTCTCGGGTTTTCGTTGGTGGGGGTCGTTTTTTCTAAGAGTGCGGTTCAGTTGGGTTATCTTATCTATCTGTCTTGATTGAGTGATGGAAAGGAGTTGAGAAAGAGTTAAAGTTAATTTAGATTTTCTTTAGACCCCGAACGTTTACAGATAAGTTCGTTGATTTTGTTTCTATCCAAATGCTACTTGAGGTTGAGGCGTTCACCGGTTTTACTGATAGTTCATCGTACTTACGGGTCGGTCACTTCTGTTCTGTCTGTGTAAGGACGGACGGATTCTAATTCCTTTGATTATTTAGACATTTACGGAGGACCGACAGAAAACTTGCGAATCTTGTTCTCTTCTGGGCCGCACACGGGTGTTGGTCTTTTGAGAAATTTGGAATTTATTGGACGGGGAGTGACATTTAAGAGGGTGTGACGACGGAATGGGTGTAAGTGTCTCTGATTTTTGGACTTGAGTCAAAAGTGAAAATTTTACCTCATCCTTTGTCGTTGTCGACTTACTAAATTTCCTAAATATCCAATAAACAACGAAATTCGTTTGTGTGATAAAATGTGATAAGAGAATTTTGGACCAGATAATCGGATATATACGTGAATTGTAAGACACAAGAATCTGACTAATATTGTCACATATCAGCAATTCTATTGTACGGTATAATCGTATGTAGAAATGTACCAAATATTCGGTTTCTATTCGGCCAAATGAATAGCAGGCTTAATATACATCAGGTTTAATTTTGCACAGGTCTACCCATAGCAAATCTGTTAAAGAGGTATTTTCCCAAAGTTTTCCCCTACTACTAGGGGTACATACCCATAGGCCAACATCGAACTTGAAAAAATACGCTTCGACGTTCGATGTTGAGGGTGCCTTGTCTTGTGGCAAAAGTGAATTAAAATTATTCGAAGTGTCCCGACGAATTCATGAGAGATCCATGGAATTTACTTGTCTTTAAACCAAGGAGTAGCTAAGATAAACTAGAGGTTCCTATTTCCTTTGGAAATAATTGGTTCTTAGAATTGATACTCAAATATTTGGTGACTTCATCCTAAAGTATTATTTCTTTTGTGGTCGGATCAGTGACACTTCTTTTGTTTGTCATTTGCTTATGCTTTTGATTTTGAGTTGACACTTGACAGTAAAAGTTAATTAAATTTATGTATCCTGGATTTGTGAATGCAAATAAAATCCATTAAAGTTAGGAATTACGAGATGATGGGACGATATGAATGTAATACTAAACTCACTTGAGTGAGTCAGTCTTTGTTTGTGTTTATTTTATTACCATCTGACTGACTCAGTTGAGATCTTCTACCAGTTTTTATTGCCCAACTCAGACTCAGACTTTGTTTGATTTACAGGGTGTCACAGTCACATATATTTTGAACCGCATAGGTTGACATCCAATTTCATCTCAGTTGGGATTCTGGATCTCAATTTTAAAAATCCTTTTTTTTTTAAATGTCATTTTATTGTGGACATCCAAGCTCTAGTTCAATATAATTCTGTTGTGTAAATAGTAGTACGTGTGTCTGGAATGTAAGCCATTGAATAAGACTACTATTTCATTAAAGTACTTAGAAATCGTAGAAATAATTTAAAGTACATTTTATTATGGACATTTAACCTCAAGTTCAATGTAAGGGTATAAATATTATGTGTATCCGGAATATAAGACAGTCGATAAAATTATGAATGTATGTTTGATGTACATTTTTGAACTGACAGTTTAACTAGAAGAATATCGCCAATTACATATTTCGTCATTTCTAAGAATTATATTGATAGATTACCATTGTTTTCGGGAAATCGAACCCTATTCTGCATGTACGTTAATGATAGGATCCGACAAATTGTCGTTTAACGCTGTTTGAGTTTATTTTTAGAACCGATTGTAGTCGGTTTTATGACGCACCCTGCATATGTAAACATGAAGAATTTTATTTGGTATGGATTTGTTCCCTTCTTTGAATTGACGAGTAAAAGTTTAGGTTTTAGAAATTGTATGTTAGTCGTAAAATGATGCCGTGAACAAGTGCTGGTTACATGTTACTAGTAATTTAAGAAGATAGTTATGTTACGGGGCTGGGAATAACTGACGAGTTAGTTCATTCGTATCATAAGTGCTTGTTGGGTAAATAAAGACCATGTTTTGGTTAGAAAGGGGGAGAACATTTCATCACGAACAAGGCGAGGGTGTAAATGAACAGAACGAATGGAATGAGATGTTTTAAATTTTTTTTACCGGAGCAAACCGTGTCATCGTCATCCGATAAATTCTACAGAGTCGTCATTAATAGATACGAATACGACTTGGTTTGATTTATTTGAACAAGCGAAATAGATGCGATGAGTCCTCGTTATCTTATCTACTTTTTCTTGGTTTACTTTTCCCCGTAGCATCTTTTTACATGTTTGTTTACAAATTTCTGTGTCAGTATTGATATGAGACAAGGGAGATACAATAAACAGACCATTTTAAACAATTTTGTAAAATTGTATTTCCTTTCCTATTTTTTCAGGTTCGAGTAACAAGTTTGAAACTGGAGAAAATCTAGTCTCGTTTGTTTTCGGTTTTTTAAAACCGTAAACTTTGAAAACACAATGCCTGTTGTAGGAGATTACGGCAGTGCCAGTGGAATTTCTATAAATGGAAATGGGAAACCTTTCAATGGGTTGGCGTCGTGTAAATGTTGTCCTTATGGATTTCACATCGACCGAGATTTCGTATCATTTACGGAAAATATGTTTTCAAAGGAAGGAGATGTGAAAAAAGTTGAAGATTTGAAAGCAAAATGGCGGAGAGAGCGTCAATCCATGGACCAGTTGTTGGGAATTCTCATTTCAGGCAGGATAAATTCGAAGAAATCGAAAAATACACAGGTAAGCATTTTCCTCAATAAAGCAGCTCAGTGTTGGATCTGCCGAATAAATTTTCATTTTGTGAAAATCTCAACTCTAAACCCAATTACGATTTACGGTCATAAATTCCTAAACGTTCGCATTCTTTGGGGCTAAGTAAGACATGCCCTTAGACAAACTCTCCGTTATTAATCCGGGGCAGCCATTCACTTATTGCTATTGCAGTACGGTTGGATCTAATCTGATCTTTCAAAATAGGGGACAGGGGTCAAATTTAATATTTGTACAAAATTTTACGAAAAGATGGTGTAAAAGTAAAATTTGTCGAAATGAAGCCGGAAATATGAATTCCTTGGTCGGATTGTATTGACTTGGCTATTTTATGACATCCGGAGAACATAGAAACGTTTATTCGACAGAAATACCTTATCTTTATGAATAGCCGGTGTTGATAATTTTAATGGGAAAGTAATTAGTATCTAGTTTTAACTATCATGTCAGAACTTAATTAGTGTCAATCTAATTTGTCGTAGCAGGGTGATGATGTCGGGACAATATCTAGAGCCACAATAGATATTTGGCGTAACTTCAACAATGATACCTCATTCAGTCCTCGGACACGTCAAGAAGTGGATAAGAATATCAATAATTATATGAATGGTAACGGACTGGATCAAGCGGTGACTGACTTTGAAGAAGCCTTAAATCGGTCAAGACCAAGCCGTCCTGTGGATGACATATTAAATCTTGGGTATTCCAATGCTGACCAGGAAACACATTTTAAGTACCATACATTCCCTCGTCTCAAAACCATTTATCCGGATGATACGAGTCCAAAGACTCATGAAATGATGAAGTCAGAAGATGCTAAAGCAAATATTCGGGCATTGGCTTTGGATAATGTAAGTTTCAAATTCAATAATTTATTTATTTATTCATCGTCGCACAATTGGGGTCTTATATGGTGATTATCTTACTCTGATATTTGACATTAATGTTAATTTTAAAAAAAACTATACAGGGTGAATCTGTCTTCAGTCATTGGAGGAGTAACAGTGCTTTTAGTCAAGTCATCTCACAATCAGAACATAAATATGTTACGTCTGGACGACGTCGAACTCCGGAACAAGAGCGAATTGCGGAGCTTGAAGAACAAGTTAAACTTATACCAGCACTAAATGAACAAGTTAAGAAAATGACAGAAGAACTGGCTAAGCGTAAGGAAAAGAGGGATGTCGTTGGATTTGAAAACTTACAACGAGAAGTGACCCGGAGAAGGAATGAGGACGTTTCCGCTTCTGCCCGGAGGAAGGAGGACGGGATTACCCTTCAATTGCCAAAGACACGGTATGCTTTATTTTAACATCATTTAAACAATTAAAGTAAGGTATTATCAAATCAGAATTAAAATGTACCAATTATTTAGCTCAATTGGAGTCGGAGGGTCAACAGAGTTGACTAGTGCATGGGAGATTGGTCGACTTGAAGATACACCTTCCCCAGGTGGTAAGAGTCCTTGTGGAACCTTACGTCGTCGTACTCGTACATTTGACACCGGTGTTCAAGTCAATGAGTGTGAATTAGATGAAAGTAAGAGCGCAGTACCCGTGCTCCAGATCATTGAAAAAGTAGATTTTGGGGCTCAGGCAACTATGGATACCTCATCGTCAAGTGTTCAACCAATTAAGAAGTCTTCCGTTAAAAGCGTTGGAATTACGGCTAAACCAAGAACATCTGATGTTGGACTTATGCAGAAGGTACATTTGTATTTGTAATTTGGAGAATTTTACCTGGAAACCTATTTCTAATTTTTAAATTTGCTTTGTAGCCCGAACAACGAGAGGCGAAATGTAATACTACGGAACCAACAGCCAAGGTTAGGACAAAGAATGTTGGCGTTACTGCTTCCCTGGATGTTGTTCCGACGGTCGAGGAAGTTACAAAGGTGCTTAAGTCTGTCCGTACTACGGGCAGCAATACTGATAAAGTTCGGAGTCGAACGATTGCCCTTAGTACAAGTGTAAGTTTACATAAAAATTCCGTACATATTAGACGAATTGCTTAAGCTGATATTTATTTACTTTTACCAGGAATTGTTAGTGTGCACTTCGAATGCAACTCAAACTACACCGGTGGAGGAGAACCCTGCGGTTGAAGAACCGATATCCAGCTCTAGTTCTAGTTATTCGTCACGGTCTCGAATTGTTGAAAAGTCGTCAGACTTTATGCTCCCGATATCCCGTCCGATTGCTATTACTAGTATTTCATCGACATCCGTTTTGGCCACCGAACCTACCAAAGCTTTCTCGAAGATTCCACGTCTGACCTCGCCTGTTTCTTCCCCGGTTACGTCTCCTAAGTTTACCACAAAACCTATTTTGCAGTTGGATGAGACAGCAACGATGACAGAGTTGACTAACACGATGAGTAACATTCAAGTAACGACGAAGTCAGAGTCAGTGAAACCCGAGTACAAAAGATCCGACACTTATACCAAGGATATGGAAACAGAATGTCCGGATGAGAATAATTTGGAAGGTGACAATGGACTTGAATCTGTCCCAGGAAATCTTGTTTACAGTAGTTTTTCACCAATACCCGAACGACGAGAGAAGTAAGTTTTTTATTCTATTTCTTTTGTGGGATTTGTACGTCAGTTCCTTGGTCTAATTTTTTAGGGTTAAACCAAGCAACGAAATGCAAGGGGCTTTAAAAGTTTTGAACGATGCACTGATTCAAGGAAGAACCACACAGCAAGTTACCAAAGCAATAAGTATTATTCTGCACGAGTGGTTTCGAGTGAGTATTAGTATTACATAATTTTAATTTTTAATGTCAACATTATAGTACATTATTCAACAATTAAATCACATAATTGTTTCAGGTGTCCGGAACAAAAACTGCTAATCCGCTTGATGTTGAGGATTACCTGGATACTTTCGAGAATTGTTCTCCTCAGCTCTTACGATATATTGTCAATATGCCTGATGGGAATGTACGTCCATCGATTTAAGAATGAATGAAATGTTTGATTTTGTATTATGAATTGAAATTGTAATTTTACTGTTTTTTTTTTAATTCTAGGGGAACACTGCGATGCATTATGCAGTTTCTCATGGCAATTTCGACGTTGTGTCTATTCTCTTAGACTCTAAAGTTTGTGATCCGAACAAAGCTAATAAGGCCGGGTATACTAGTGTGATGTTAGTTTCACTGGCTAAGGTGCTTTCTGACACTCATCGACAGGTGGTTCGACGATTGTTCAGCATGGGTGATGTAAATATCAAAGCAGCCCAGGTATGTGGGATTATTGTCTAGATAGGCTTAACTCTTTATATCGTCATTTCCTCTGCCGACTACCTTTCTAAATCAAAATTGGGGTACAATTATCCAACTGTTCTTATACCAAATTAACCAAATGTATTTCTTGCAAATTCGATTAATAGGGAGTTAAATGTATTATTGTTACATAATATCTATATTCTGGAACTTCGGCGGAATAGTATTGCAGTAATTTGAATTTGAAATTGTTTAGCATGGGCAAACGGCACTTATGTTGGCAGCGTCTCACGGACGTTTAGACACAGTCAAGTTGCTTCTGGAATCAGGTGCTGATATCAACATTCAAGATGAAGATGGAAGCACAGCACTAATGTGTGCCTCAGAGCACGGTCACGGGGAAATCGTCAGATTTCTTTTAGCACAATCAGAATGCAACCCGCATCTAACTGATAATGTAAGGAAAATTCACAGATGTTTTGAATATTTGGTATTCGGCCAATGGTATTGTACAAATAATTGTATTCAGCCCACAACATTTGGCCGAATACCGATTATATTTGAATTTCGGATTTTACTAACGTATTTTTGGTTCGTTCAATTGCAGGACAACAGTACAGCCTTGCAAGTGGCTATGCAAGCCGGTCATAAGGACATCGGCGTCATGGTATATGCTCATATGCACTTTGTCAGAGGATCAACCCCCTCTCCGTCTTCAGGGAGAAAAGAACTTCTAAAGAAAAATAATATATCTCCGCACAGCACGCCTGGGTCGTCTTTGGCTACTCCAGTGACCTCAACACCTGCCTCGCCCGTATCAGGGAAAAAATTAAAACAAACTAAATCTTCTACAACACAGGACTGGAGTTCCTAATTTCATGCTTTCATATTTGTTAAATTAGAACCTATTACACTTCAGAAATTCATTCGTATAGGAGTGAGTCAATAGAAACGTTATGATTTTGAATGTATTAACTAGATTGTGACGTCTCATTTCATTAATTCCAATTTATGTCGAATATATTTCATGTTACCTTTCGAATTTTGAAAACAATACAGGCAATTTCGAATAGCGTCTGTTCCGATAGAATTTCGGCATGTCAGTTACGAGCGTTCACATGCATATTGTTATTTTAACTCACTCAAGATAACCGTATACAATTTTACAGCAGTAATTAAGTTCTGGCTCAACTACGTGAACTCATTAAATTGAAAGTGTTCTAGTTCTTCCGAATTGTTAGAATAAATTGTTGTATGTTAAAGTTATATGTTAATGAGATTTTCTACTTTAGGTAGAATTTATAAATGTCAAATGTGCTGCTAATCTCCCTACATTTTTCGTCTTACCGATTCCGACATTCCTTCCTACTTGGCACCAGGTGAAAATTATCTGCAGTCACAAATATTTAGCCCCGCCAAGAATTTCTATATCCGTTTCTTTATGTATGGATTTAATTATTAAGTACCCACATACCTCATCTATCAATACCGATCAAATTGCATTTATTTTCCCAAGTAGATATTAATCTAATTTTTGTCTACGAGTAGTATGTATAGTGGCAATTTTTTGTAATGACTTTTTATTTTATAATAATTTTATGTAACCCATCTGGCATTTCCGTGTATGCTGGATATGATTTTTATAAAAATGGTTATTTCAAACTCATGAAGAAAATACTGGGACAATTTCTTGGATAATTTGTTAAGAACTTGATAATAAATTACTTTAACGGCCTTCTTTCTACCATCACCGAGCTTACCACACTCGTGAGTTTAGTCTAATGAAACTGCAAAGTATTATATGTATAACGGCAGCTAACACTACTGTTGACTAATTCCTAGTTACTAATTAAGTACACATATTTATGGTTGTGATCCAGACTTCAAAAATATCCTATTCCTATAAAAGGAAGGATTTTATATCCCAATTTATCCGGTTGCTTTTTTTATCACATTTTACATTCCAACTTTAATGTATAAAGCTATTAAGTGAACAAATGACCCAAAATATGTGATTACGTATAAAAATAAAATTGTAAAGTGCCTTGTGAATTTACAACGTACGCACAATCGAGTCTTCCATAATTACTATCACTATTCAGCTTTAGATAATATTAGATAAAAGGCCGAGGGAACTATGTCAATGCATTTAATTTGTATATTTATATATTAAATCGTAATAATAAAGCTAATTAACAGAATAATTGCTGTAATTACTCGTTGTCCGGGTTTAACAAATTTTAATACCCAATGGGGTATTAAAGTACACAATGTTTAGAATTGCAGCTTCCAATAATAGGCTCAAATACACGATACTGGATTCTTATGGATTCCATAAAGCGAATAATTAAAATATGTGTATTTTAAAATACGCACATTAAGTTGTTCAAATTGAAAGAACTAACCTATATTGTAAGATAAGGTCTTAATTTAACAATTGAGTTAACTAGTTCTATTCGTCTGCTATAAATGACCAATAAAATGAAACATGGATGATATGTTACTAATTAATCAGGAGGTATTATAATCATTGCTCTTCAATTCTCGGCACGTGGTCCATTGTAATTCATCTGTTACGAATTTACGACATATTGCGTATATGATAGAAGCCCTTATCTGAAACTACTGAATAGGTTTTATTACATATCCGAGCTCTATTTTTGACAATTACAATTTTACTGAACAAGAAAAACATACGCCCAGACCAGTTATGACCTTTAAGATTGTTAAATGAAAAAAATATTCATTAGAGATACTTCTAAAACTGCAACAATACAATGACATTTCCGTAAACACGGTATCAGATCTGATCGGAATTTTACAATT
>JAQGCA010000899.1:0-21676 GCA_034698945.1 Protaphorura quadriocellata
CTGTGCTAATTATTCCCACCCCCTGGGCTAATTATTCCATACCCTGGGCTAATTTTTCCCATTGCTGCCCGGTAATGCTAAAATACAACTGTTTACATACTGTAGAAAAAATTAGCCCGGTTCTCGAGTACCACTTTTTGAATTTCGGGCCAAAATTATGTAAATCTGGGCTTAATAACGTGACAGGTAGGGAAAAATTAGCCCAAAAGTCGTGGGAATAATTAGCCCGTTCTCTCTTTTTTCCAAAGCTGGATGATTTTATCAAAATTATTAAAATAGTTAAAATCTGATGACAAAAAGTAAGTTGGCTCAAGTTTTATGAATAAGAGTAGAAATCAAGAAAAATATGGATGTGTCGTAACCTGGTAAAGAATTTTCACAATTCCTTAGCTCCGGAAGTGAAGAAATTATTGACCGGGAGGTGGAGCTAACCCAAAATTTTAGAAAATCTTATTTTGATTTTGTGCGATTTTGACGAGTTGAAGAACTAGCGGCAGAGTATTTGCCGGCGATACACGTGAGTTTTTCCCGTCCGTTCCAATTTTTTATTTTTTTATGACATTGGGGTATCGTGAGCAATGAATTTTACAAAATGTGGGAATAATTAGCCCGGTGGGAATAATTAGCCCTGCCTACCCTACACATTTAAAATACACCTTATAAATAATTGTTTAGAATATTTATATTTATTTAATTATATTTATAATATAATGTGGTATATTTATTTTAGAAGGTTTTATGTTCCAAATTACTTGACTTTTAAAGGGAAATGATTTCCTAACATTGAACCAAATCCGATTGACTCAGGGTTCGATTTAGAAAGTTCGTATGTAATGTAGGTATGAAAAACAATGATTCCCCATCTGTCAGTCATTACCTTTTATTTTAAGGGCTTGGAGTCCATTGAGAGGCTCTCAATCATCACTTTCCGGGGAAAACATTGAGCTTGAATCAGTGGACTCACTCAGACCCCTAGCTCCATCATCCCTGAATATTTATTTGTTCTTTTTATTTTCTAAAATGTTTCTCTTCTGTCCACATTCTCCACTCACTCGTACTCTAATCTCCATACCCGGGTAGTCTACTCTGGATAACAGTCTCCAGAGACGCTCCTTGTCATTCCTATTGCATTTCACTGTTAAATTTGTATCTTTTTTTATGTAACCTTTGACTGTTGTTGCCCCAACATATTTTGAGTACTCTCAATTGAGTTTGGACCAGACTCTGTTCTCTTTGAACTTTTTTGAAGTGAGAGAAGGGTAGAAATCCATAGAATTCACCTCCATTTGTTTCCACTCAAAACATCAGATCCTAATCTTTAGAAAATCCAACCAAGTGCAGTGTTACTTATTTAATTTATTTTAATTCCCACTCAATATTTGGATAGTGAGAGGAAGTGCATTACATCACGATTAACGTCAATTGTCCCTCTCATTTCATTTTTGTTTGTCCGATAGCGACGAATTACTGTCAATTTTTGGAATCCCCTAGGGAGTTCTCCCATGTGATGTCAGTAATTGATGCCTCCTCTTAATCAAAGAAACGACTTTAAAGACACACGGTTTGATTTCTACCGTACGGAATCTCGTCTTAAGTGGTTCCAGTTTATCAGAAATAAAATCTGTTTACAGATGTCATTGTGCGAATGCACGATGTGTAGAAATGTCAACGCATTACATTACCCCAGGGAATGTCAGTGTTTAGATTACTTTAAGTTGAAACTCCATTGACCAATACCATGTCTACACCAAGAATCGAACTTCAATACAAATAATTTCCTAAGTCGATATTTTTCAGCATAAAATGAACAAGCCTACGAAATGATACCTCATATTTGGAGCGGCCGTTTCTGATTTAACTAATGTATGTTTCAAAATAATAGGCACTTTTCAAAATCAAAAACTCCTATGGTCGTCGACAAAAGGGTGTTGCAGATATGATATCAACACTGATTTGGAAACCCGCTGTGATTGTTTTGCAATACCCTATGTACAAACTTTTTATGACAACCGTACAATTTTGGAGATTGTTTGATTGGAAAGGTGCCTATTATTTTGAAACAGACATTAAATGCCTTTATTTGATGTTCATAATATTAGCGTTTGAGCGCGCGCGCTGCCTACTTAATTCTAAGTAGCGTTTATCCTCAGCTAGATTTTCAATTAGTATTTAGGCCACTTCGACTTGAAGGCACTCTTGGATACCATAAAGATCCGCTGAATTTATGTCGTCTCCGGATCTGCTTTTTCTCTGGAATACTCACAAAAAATCGCCTCTTATTGGAACTGCGGCGGATTTCGAATAAACATTTTCTTTCTAATCTTGGTCTTTGTGTTCGTTGGCATTTGTGGACAACGCGTTCTGAGGGAAACAGTACAGCAGTTGTAGTACTAGTAGTAACAGGTCCATTTACCATTACATGAAACGACAACGTATTAGGTTTTACGTTACGCTTTTTCTTGTCCAGAGTCGTACATAGAAAGAGGTCAACCGTTCTGGACAGACGAGTTTTCTGGAGAAAGTAAAATAAAGTATGTCCGTCGAGTTGGGCCATTAGGCCGTGAGTCGAAGGGACATGCGAAAGTCATATTTTTGGGGTTGAACCTAACAAGTAAAAATTAAGGAGTGAGAGTGGCCGTCCACCGCTTGGCCGGTCGTCCTGAGTTTTTTTGGGTTGGACAAAAGAAAAGTGCCTAGTCGTCGTCCGTCGTCGTCGTTTTTTTTTTACTTTTTTTTACTCTTTCTCTTCAAACACCTTTGCATGTTTTCCCCAACTCTTCTCTCTCTCTCTTTCGGCTGGAAGCGACTTCATTAAAATTTCATTTGAGAATCCATCATGTTCTTTCCTACGACTGACGACTACACACATATAAACACACACACTAAATCATCCACCAATTCTTCTCGTCTCAATGAAACGTAACTTTCAATACTCTGAGCTTTTTCGAGGACTAGGACTTAGCGACTACACGTACACACACATGGACATGCAATCATATGGCTACAGACACAAGAATGGTAAAATGGTAAAAGTAGTCCGACCATAATCATTCCCTTGTCCTTTTCTCCGACACAACTTTCTCTTCCCTTTCCTCGTAATTTTACCTCGTCTACTTTCACGATCGGCATCGACATCCACAGTGACCGCCCTGTTAACTCAACTTTACCGCCAAGTAGTGGAGGACAGGACAGGACATAACAAGGCAATTCCACAAGAATTGAGCATTGGAAAATGGTTTTGGGACCAAACTAGAAAATTTTGTTCGCACGCGAATCCAACCATGGTGGAATTATCAGACAACTTTCTCCATTCTACATCGTGACTCACACGATGAACCCACGTGATCAAAATCAAACACTACAATCCACTATGTCTATCCAAAAGTTTCAGAGAATTTTACATTTTGTAGTCGGCTTTAATCGAAATTATGAGATTGTAACATTTATATGACGTCAGGAATAGTCGCTTTAATTTTCCTGCATTTAGCAAGTCCATTGCAGCATGATGCTATGGTTGGCCCATTCTGTCACGCCGTGTTGGGGTTCGATTCTTCGGACTTGCACTCCCGGTGGTTGCTTTAAAGAGGTTTTTCCACTGGTTTTCCTACTACTAGATGATACCTACGTTGTACGTCTGTAGGCCACATGGGAAGCAACCCAAAAATACGCGAAGATGTTTGATTCGGCCTCAGATGATTTTTTTAATTTTTCTACATTTCGATGTTTTCATCTTCCGTGTTTTCCTACTTTCGATTCTATAAGTCAGTAAAGCGCTTTGATCGGGTAGGAATGTCGTGTACGACAAGGATGCCCAATGGTGGTTAAAAAGTCATTGTGTGTAGAGTGTAGTGATAGTGCAGTCATTTATTTGCCAAAATAAAAAGTGAATTCTGATTCGGCATAAGAAGGATTAGGGGTTTTCTGGAAAATAGACGATAAGACATCATTTAAGAAGGATAGTGTGATATCTAAAGGAAGTTCAACAGAAGTTACAACTTGCATTTAGTAAATTGCACTGAATATACATAAGAAAGCGATAACTAGACCCTTACTCAAATAGTGTTATCAGAATGGGAGGTATAAACTATTTTTCGCACTGCGTGGTGCCATTTAATTAAAAATTATCTAGTGCGACATTCATTGGAGGAGTTTGCTTTAACTGAATTTTTTGTTGGAAAATGGAGTGAGGTCGTGGAGTGAGGAGAGGGCGGGGTTAATCCTTCCCAATGGTTTTAGATAAATATCTGAATATGAACATTTAAAATTCTCAGTTTGCCTACAACGACTGTACATTGACATAGATGACCACCGCATTTTTTGCTTTAATGGGTCAGACACAGATAGGTAGTAGAGTTTTATAACGCCATTCGAATTTTAATCGCTATTAATTAATGGGTTTAAACTCCGTGGATGGATGGACATGATGAATGTGCATGTAGCCTCTGTTATTCCTTTTATCCTCAAATTGCAAGGACTTGGACTTAAAAGTTCAGTTCTTGGAAGGTTTTAATTAATCGACTTCCCATTATAAAACCAACCCAACCATAATTCTAATGTATATGGATTTACAATTTTGGTTTTATAATGACGTGGTGTTTCATGGAGATATTTTTGTCCATTTATCGCCACGTAGGAGGGAGAAAAGCGTGTTTGAGTCCCATTTGGTCACTTTCCTTATGTCCCCCTACAGGTTAGGTTAATTTCAGAATCCATGTGACGAATGGGACCTGAAAAGAGGATCATGACTATTGTCGTCCAAATGTAACCTGAGAGGAACGAATTGATTCTTTTTAATGAAAACCTTCCAAACCCTAGAAAATTGATTTGTGAATTGTTAGGGTACCGTACAAATAAATCCTTCGTGTTAAAATACATGAAAATACACTGGATTCCACGAATTTCTAAATCAGTTATGTCATGCACCGTATGGCTCTTAATGTGATCCAAACATATATTTTAAATGTCAGTAATAATTTAATATTCGTCACCAGAATAAAATCTTAGAGAAGTTGACGAATTCAACTTGATTAAATACCAAATATAAAATCAGAATTGTGCTTAGGATAACATTGCATGGCTTTTCCGCAATTTCCTCTCCCAACCGCACGCGAGAAGTATAGGGTGGGGAAAATGGGGAGGAGTAAGTGACCGATGACCTGAACCTGGTCACCGGTTCACACAACCTAGTCAGTATGGGCGTCCAAAAAGTCAGAGGATGGGGGAAATTCTTCACTTTGAGAATCTATTGTTCCATTGAATCCGGAGTAAAAGTCACGTCACCATAGCCATGACATGAGAAGTAAATCCAAGGATTGTGATTGCTCAAAAATAATAGAAATACAAATAGAGAGCGGTTTGGGTAGAAAAGGAAGGATTGTCATGTTACCACATTGAGTCAATCATTCATTTCCTACATCCACTTCACTCCCACCAGTCTCATTTGTTTTCCCTTTTCCATATGTGTTTGTGCTTTTACTTTCTCCGATTATACGGACCGCTATACTTCACAATTCCCTGTCCTGTTCTGTGTTAGGGTTGATTTTTTTTTCGTTTATTTTATTTGATATTGCCTATGTTATGTTGGGTCGGCTCTGGACTTGGATTCGAGTCCTTCCTTTTTTATCTCCTTCATTCAAATTGCATGAGTGGACAGGTGTGTTCATTCAATCTAGATGGAACACCGATTTCATTTGTCCTATAGATGCGTGCAGTTCATACACTCACTGTCACGTTCCTTTCCTCTTTTTTAGCCACACTAACAAGGAATAGTTGTCGATTGTACAAGAAATAACTCGGAACTCTCAAAATTCATCAAGTAGGGTGTCCTGACCACGACACCGTTGCATTTTGCTTTGTTGTAGCCCTTGACCACCTGAATAACTTTTATGAAGCTTCTTCCCCGAAAAGTCAAACTGTTTGGCAGCTGGTGCCTCAATACGCGTTGGGACGTCATGAATACATCGCGGATTCTTACCATTTGACGTAAAGACTGCGGGGTGTCCTTTCTGAAATATTCCAAGCATGTCCGTTCGACAAAAGTGCCAAAATAGCTAGTAATTAAGAATACGGAAATAATAAGTACGGTAACGTTTTAGCCCGTTCTGAGTTTTACATGAGGGAATGTTTCCTCGTCAAGTTTGGTTCCGTCTAGTGTCCCTTGTAAGTTTATAGGCTTTGGATTGTTCCTATTATTTTACCGCAACGCGGAAGGAAGGACGGAAAAAGAGACAAACAAGAAAGGAAGCGGAGATTAGTATAGCACTGGCAGGTAGGAAAAATTGGTCTGGAAGTTAGACAGATGCAAGGGTAGAAATGAAGAAGGAAAAAAATATATTAAGTCTAGGAACACTTTGGGTTTTGAGATTGATAGACAAGCCAAATGAGAGGGGAAAGGACAGGATGAGACAATAACAAATCCATCCGTCAATTGACATGAATTCAACTTAAACTCATCCGCTCCACTCAAAAAGACTCACGGAAACTATACATAGAAGGTGATAGGACGATCGAATCAATTTAATGTGCGCTTTTAATTTGACTTGTCACTCCATAGAGTCTTCAAATTCTCAGAGTTCGTAAATTGATCAGGTTTGTAGAATTTTAATTAATCACCGTAGATTTCCATGCAGAATGCAGTTAAATGAATTGCTAGTTCTCTGGTCCACCCGAGAAATCAAAAGCTCACCATAACAAAGCCGTAGTGGCTGCTTACGGTCTGATATAAAATTAGTAATTAAAAACTTCGAAGTTCATTCAGTGAAAAAACGGATAGAAATTTGTGTCGTAGATACGAAATCGCCTTGTAAAACTACAGAAATATTTTTAGGGTTAACCTTTTGGCCTTTTTGGAAAAGCTGGTTGAAATGAGTTTTCCTAGAAGTGTTTGGCTAAGTATTGTTATTTCTCTTATTACCTGTTTCCTTATTCAGACGCTAATGGAGAAAGTTGACGGGGAAAGTATTTACATAAAATTAAATGTAACTCAATTTGTTGAGTTTGAGAAGAGCCTAGTTGTGTGGGCTGTGCGCAGATTGTAGAGAGAAGATAGGATGATGAGGGTTGTCTCTGGGGAGGAGCTCTGGAGAAAGTTAATTAGTGATCATCATCGTTGACATTATTTTGTTCCAAGTTTGTCCTAAGGAAGTCAAGTCAACTTATGTATGTCCCCTGCCCTGCTCTGCCCTGAATGAGTGTCATCTCATCAAATGTACGACCAATCTCATCCCTGTTCTCCCAAGGGTCATAAGTTTCACATTAAATGAGAACAACCCGTTCCCTTCTTTTCTAGAATCCTAACGTAAATCTTCGTCTAATATAAACTTATTTAAAAAAATTATTATTGTATGAGGGTAGGGACGGTTTATAATCATTAACATTGTTTAAATTACTAAATGACACGGGAGTATCCGAAATGTAAGAAAATCAATGAGAATACCGTCGAATCCACGACGGTTACATGCGGCTAGTTAAAACCTTTTGATTATCGCGCACATAATTCTAAAATTCGAAAATTAAAATGAACATTATCCAAAAAATATAAGATCCAGAGTGGACTTTTAAGTATTAGAGTAGCCGTAGCCGTTGATTGACGGAAATAGTGTTCGAACACAAAGATTTTGTTTTGCGTGTCTAAGAAAGTCAAAATTGGTTTAAAATGCAAATAAACAAGTGGTTGTTTATGAGAGGAATGAAGATGGATAGATTAGGTTTGACTTTGAAGATAATGACTGGTGATGAATAGAATATGGAAGTGATGAAAAACTGAGAAGGCTGAAATGGTGTGAGATTGGGAACGTGTTGTCCCTTTAGAGATATTTTATGCGGGCCAAGTGCCAATAACCATACCAAATACCAGACTAATAAGAGATGATGCTGAGAGGGAAAGTGGGGGGTCTCTCACTCTCACAAAAGCTCCCAATTATTCAAAAACTCCGGAAATAATTGAATAGACACCTGGACTTTGACTCAACTCACCGATTTAGACGGGTTCCGGGCTTTTGTTATCTTTCCACGCAATACCGTCCGATATCTTTTACCCTACATTTGGATCTAGTGTCAAAGTTAACATTTCTTTGACCCTGACTTTATCAAGTTCGCAAAATTGATTAAACTGGAACTAGAGTCCACTTCAAAAATATAGCAAATTTTAAAATAATATAATGTTAAATACACCTTGAAATTACTGTATGAAAAATTATCAAAATTAAACATTAAATGCATGGTTAAAAAATCTCTGGATTCATTGCTTTTTATGTTCCCGGATATTTTATATGTACATAGGTTGAGGAAGTTCACTAAAAAAGGAGATTGACTGTCACTGTCACTCCGTCATCTTTGTTGTCAATTGAATTCACATTATGTATTCAACTTCCGCATCCAGTTTCACGTTCATTCATTCATTCAATCCGTCCATGCGTTTTTGATTCGATTCGTCGGTGATGTTTTACTAAATAAAAAAAAGGGCAACGACAAACCCTGAGAGTTCTTTCATTCTTTTTGTTCTTTGACACAACCCTTGTCCATCTAATGTACAAAGGCCACCGGGCCCTTTGTCAGAGTCAAGGTCTAATGATCACTATGAATTAATTATTCAATCTCTCCACCAGTCAGAATCCAAGTCCCTCGATGTGTGTCACATTGTTTTTTCTTTACACCATTGCAGGTCATCACGATATTTTTTCAGCAAAACCTGGTTAAGGTTAAATCTAGAGAATCGGCTTACGTTTGTACGCAATTTTTTTTTAAACGGTAAAGAGAAATTGGGACTCCAAAAAAAGTCTGTCGCATGGCATTGGCATCCAGTCATATAATATTAAAGTAAACCCCTGAACTAGATTTCCAGACTTACTGCTCAATTTCAATGTATATAAAATTTTTATTCTTGAAAACATTCGTTTTGTCCTTATTGAGATGGGACGAGAAAAGTAAAACTCATAAATTAATTCATGTCCTAATCAATACAATTTAATTCGTGTTTCTCCAGTCCACACAACTAATCAATGTCAATATTTTATGACCGTTTAAACACAAAATCACTCGGCAGTTTGACCAACACAAATACATTTTTTTTGTAGCTTTGCGAAATTAAACACAAAGAATTTATTTGAATTCACAGGCAGGCAGGCACCACGGGCATTCAATAAGACACAAATTTAGCGTTTTAAGAAGATTCTCCTATTCTCCTATAGTAAAACAATAACTTTGTCTTCTTGGCACAATAAAAAGTGAATAAAATCTACAAAGTAGTAGAAAGTTGTACGTTCATTAAAATTACAATCTTAAATAGCACATTCCATAAATATTTTTGCATTGTATAAATTTATCAAGTTGCTATCACAAGCATACGACTCCTTCTTGGGTTTCTTAATCTTAAAATTAGCGCAGTTTACATTAAAATTTATAAAATCATAATTGATCCTTAAAATACAGCTTCTATGAATCACACATTGTTTTTCAATCATACAAATGTTCCATGATATTTTTCCTAAAATCAAGTGCCTAATTTTAATTAAAATAATTCCGGATTTATGACATCATTTTTTAAATTATAAATTACACTAATTCACTACATCCATGCAAAATTCTTAATTAATTGTGAACTACAGACTAGATACCCCTTTTTAAAATCAAAATTCCATTATTTCAATTTTCTATCCCCCTTAATACTTTACATACATTGTTACAAGCTACTCCATTTCGGACAGGAAGCCAGGCCGTGAATGACGCCTTCTTTTCAAAATATGAGACAAGGCGACTCGATTCAGTCCGAATTAATAAAAAAAAAGCATGATTTCATATTCAACTCAACTTCCTGATTGCATGAAATTCCATTCAAGGCACAAAATTTACATTCGTCTTATAATTTTGTAAACTTTTCATGACTCAAATTTTTCCATTTTTACTTATTACGAAAGACAAAGAACTAGGACGTGACATTGGTTCAAGTCCATGTAAAAAATATGATCCCCATAAACACACTTGTCTTCTCTAATTAAAAATACAGCTAATGTCGTCCGCTAGAATAAAATAGGGAAGCCAATCTTACGGCCACAAAAATGATAAAATCCTACATTCTTACCCCAAAAAGGTCCTTCCATTAAAAATACAAAAAAATTAAGCAAAAAAAAAGTAGTTCCTTCCAAGAATGCTCATTTCTTTCATCAGATCCGTTCCATAAAATACATTAGCTCACGCACGCACGACTTCACATGCCTCCAATATTGACGATATCATACGATTTCCCCCATTTTATCTTTTTATCGCCGAAAAAAAACTAGTACAAAAAAAATCTTCCATGAATATTATGCGTAAGGCGCAATACAATACATAAGACGGATAATAAAAAATACGACGTCGGACGGGATACTTTACTTAGGATCGGAATAATCGGAAATCGGAAGGAACAATCAAATAGACATAAAATAGTAGACATTATACGCACTGCGTGGTTTTTGCGAAAAAAAAAATACATAGTCCGTCCGTCATGATTAGCGGGAGTAGTAGTACCCGGGTAGTTCGGGTGGTCTTGGACATATGCAAAAGTGAATGCTAAAAAATGTCTACTACCGGGTTAGGTTGGTTTCTGATGATGACAGGTGGATGATGGATGGGCTTGTCCACTTCTAATGGCTACTTAAAATCTAATAAAGACTATAACTGGTTAATCCTTTTTCTATAAGATAAAAATAGTAGTAGTGGTAGTCGTACAATCCGATCGTTTGAGTTCTAGAGATATTCAACTAACCAACCAAGTAAAATATCATTATTTCGTCATCATGATAATAGGACCTTCAGAAACAAAAAAGAAAATAGTCCATCCAGGACGTCCAAGAAAATCCCGTCCTGTCCTCAATGTCTATCTCTATCACGTCACAAACAAGTCAAGTCGAAGTCAAGTGGCCAATTAAACCGTCTTTTCCTTCACGGACCCGCCCGCTTAAGCTTTATCATTTTTTTTTGTACAGAAGGAAAACTATAGATATTTCGTCTGACATGCAATTTCTGACTATGACGTAACTTAAACTAAACGATGACTGAAGGGTAGAGTCCTTCAGGGTGTTCCCCTACAATCATGGCCCCAATCCATTTGTGCAATTCTTCTTCCGAGTTACAGCACACAACATTTCCAAAATAAGGCTCGTCTCTACTCCTGTAAAAAATCCATCAGGGTAAAAAAAAATTAAAGTCGCAAAGGAAAAACAAAAATGATCCATTTGGCCTCCGGAATTCGTCATAATGTTTCAACCTATAAATAAACTGTTGAAACTGTGCAACGAAATTCGTGAGATATAAACGGTTGTAACCGCAAAAGTCTAGACAACAGAGCAGAACCTGTCCAAGCGACCACTTGTTCACTGCGACTACCTGTTCACTGCGACCAGCACCAATGCTAATCATATTGTGTAGCGCTGAGAGGGAGGATAGGGCTATTCGAGATCAATGGAGTCCTCTGACATGTGCTCGCTTAACCTTTGTGGACGCATAGTTTTCAAGGTGGTCGCCAAGCACAGGTTTCACTCTACTATGATGCTGAATTATAATATAACGGGTAAACAATGGATTTTGAAAGGTGACCGAGTATTCTGACTCGACTATTAATTATCCACGCACAGTTTGCCAAGACCGTGGGTTCACATTGAAATAAAACCTGCGCCGAGCGACCATTTGCCGAGCTGGTATTTTCGTCACAGTGGAGAGATGGAGAATTGGCCCAAATTGTTATCATATGTGTTCGTGGGAGAAAGTATTTATGATTACAGCGAGCTTCTGGACGCTAAGTGAAGCTAATGGTTTCTTAGATAGGTACTACATTTTGTGTGATAACTGACAGACAGACAAACTGGGGGATTTGAATAGCTCGTTAAGGTTTGCCTACTAGTACGCTATGTACACAACACAGTACAGAAGTTAATAATCAAGGAGGGGCGTTAAATCATCACGACTAAGACGACAAACGGGGAAAAGGAGAGCGGGCTCCAGATCAATGGTCAATAGGAAGTAACATAGGGAAGGACTACACGAAAACTTTAGACAATTCTCTTTCCTTCCCACTTCTTTGTTGATGGGGCGGTTTGGTTGGTGTGGGATTAATTAAAAATGTCATCAAAAATTAACAAAATTTGAAATGAGAGAAACTTTAGAGAAAGTCTTGGATTGAAGTGGAGGGAGGGCGTCTAGTCTTACGGTTTTTCCTATCCGACTGTATTCTAAGAAATTCAACTCTGTGACTCACCTCTTGAATGGGTAGTTCCTTTTCACGAAGGTAAAGGTCCATCTGTAAAACGACAAAAGACAAGGAAATAGAACGGAGAAAGTCCGTCAGAGAAAGTGAGAGAGAGGAGAGAATCATCATAACGACCCTTGTGAATAATGAAGGTTGGAAGACGAGAACTCAATTAAATGAAATGACACGGTCGTCCATGTATCCTTAATGAGGGCAAGGAGAAGAAATCAAAAAAGGACTACACTCCCACCGTGTCGTCTTGAGACAAAAATTACTAAAAGACTTTACATTTCTTCCTTTTATTTTTCGTCGACGGAAAAGCGTAGAAATTGGAGTACAAAAAAAATACACAAACCTTGAAGGTGGAGTTCGTTTTGGCTCACATCCCATATACCAAATAAGGTCTTCGATTTTAAAGGACCCTATCTCCACGGTCGCCTGTTTCATCGGGGAAAACAAAAAGAGAAAAAAAAGTTTCAAATGAAACACATGGTTGTTGATCCGTTCAATTCTCCCAAAAAAAAAACTTGGTTCATTAATTCCTAAAGACTGGAGGAGTAAATGTAAACCTCTTAAAGCCGTAGGTTTTAGCATATTTCCCTTCCATCGTCTACGCACGCCACACCTCCCCGAGTAAAGAAACAAAAGGAAAGTATGAGAAATAGAAACAACAAAACTCTTCGTTTTAATTAATGCCAGACTCATCAAGGAAAACTCAACCCGCCTACTTGTATGCTGACTTAGTCAGTTCGTTCGGACTCAAAAATGAAAAAAAACAACAGAGTCGTGTGTGTGTGGGTATGAGTTACACCCGAAGTCGGTACTCCGGGTACTATAAAATAGTCCATCCCATATTAATTTTTTATGAAGACTCCTCTCTGCGAAACACTTTATTCTACGAGAAATTCATATGCTCTAATCTGATCACCGAATCCTTAATTAATGTCCATCCTGATGACTAATGCAGGAATGAGGACAGACCTATTTAAAGCCAAACCGGTCTTGGGCTCCAAAACCGAAAATTACTCTTAAAAAATTCTGAATTAGTCATGAAGACTTGAATTCATTACGGTTACGGTTTAGCCAGCTCTCCTCTGTTCTTAACCCATGTTTAGCATGCATGGCCTTATGACAAAAACAATGGAGAGAAAAAAATATTACAAACTCAAGGCTTCTAAACCATCGTTTCTGACTCCCTAAAATTATATAGACACAACTCAGTGATCAATTCATGCTTAACACTTTTTCCCCTCGTATTTTCCAACCCTAAACAGAAGGTCCCTTATTAAACTCTCAGCTAACTACTAATGTGTTGACACATCCATAGCATCAATTAAAATACAAAACTAACTAGGCATTTAAATGAGCTGCATTCCCCACTGAAACCCCATCACCACTTACAAATAGGCCAAAACGCTTACCTTCGCATCCTTGCTGTACTTTAGTATCGCACCACTAAATGTAAAACTGTATTTCCGAAACGATTTTGACTTGCTGTCTGCATATTTAAAATCTCCGTACACGGCGGATGGATCCCTGGCCTGCAAACATTCCAACAGAGTCAATTAGTACAATTTCCAATACTTCACCCGTATTGTCAATTTTTGCAACTCATTAACTTTACACAAATGAAAACGTTTAACGGGAAAGCATGAACAAATATTTAGTGTAAGCTACAGGTGCGGATCTTGCAAATTTTGTTTCGAAGAAAAAAACTCAATCCGCATGTTTTTGCAAGAGTCTTTGCTCGAGGCATCAATAAACGTGACGAAGCGACAAGGGTCAACAAATATATTAATTAATTAATGATTTTCGTACATATGGAATTAGGATTGGATACAAAGTATTCTTCTTCAAAATGAGATAATTGTCTTTCCGTTCATCAATATCCCAAATGCTCCAACGAAGTACTGTCTCAATCACTTTCTCCGAAGGATGTAATGGTCGCTCCAAGTTATTTTGACAGATAACTTCATGTAAAGATAAATTCTCTGTGTTTCGGACTTGTGCAATTCGACAGAGTTGTTGAACGATAGTGTTCGAAGTACTCAGGGGTGTCAGCTAAAATAACCAATAAGAATAACAGAATTAGTTGAGGAAATAAATTCACCAAAGTGTGGGTGTTTTTTTAACGGTTCCTCTTCTGAAATGTTTGTGTTCTAATTCTACTAAACCGCATAGGACCCTCCAAAATACAAGTACTGTGTTCTCTTTTTGCCCCGGTTTTTAACTCTTGGATCATTAAATGAAAGAATTTAACATCGAGATGATACTTGGTATTGTTGGTATTCCTTTTCAAAAATATTGAAAATACCCAAATGATTCACCCAATACAAGATTTGGTGAACTGAATGCTATATTGCGATACAATGAAAATATCTACGAAAATGCTGCCAAAAGACACCCAAAGAAAATGTTTGGGGTCAAACTTTGTAGGATTTGAATTTATAGATGGTAGAAAGTGGAAAAGTGGATTGAGTGAGTTTGACAGAAGAAGAACGTTACCGTAATGTTAATGACGGACGTCTCATCCTTTTCCCAGATATAAATCCACATTTTCATGTCCCCAGAGCACTTTCTCTTCGTGGAACCAAGATGAAAATTCTCGAGAGCATCTTGCATTTTCTTCTCCTTGTCCCTCTCTTGAGAGTCAACACGAAACAGTGTATAGTAATTCTCAATCAGATCTTTCACCACTTCACACTCTGCACACGCAACTTTGTAGGATTGGGCAGTTGCTGACTCAGACATTTTTAAATTCTAAAGAGCAAAATAGCAAATTAGACAGGGTGGTTCAAATTTTACAGATACCTTTTAATTTCTTTAAAATTAAAGACTTACATCAATATTCATAAGAGTTGGACCCCAAATAGGTGCTAGGTTGATCAAAGGCATGAGATTTTTCTCATGAAGTTCATGGACTGCATACAAGTGACAACTGTGGAAATTGGAGTTAGAAACATAATTAGATTAATTAGCATTATAATTTTCGAAAACGATACGAATCCGTCCTAAAATATAATAAAAATAAAATTAGAAATGATCGTTCATTAGTACATAGGATGGTCTAACGAGTGCTTACATCAATTTCTTCATAATATTGTAACTTATTTCCGACAATTGACTCAATAGATTCAAATAATCCTCCATCTTTTTATTGTGGTCCTTTGTTCCTATATAAGCATAAAGGAGTTGTACGTGATTATAAACCAATTCACTAAATCGAGTCCAGCGGATTTTAAAATTATCCGATCACCCGACACATAATTGTATTAAAAAATGTGCGGCTTCTTAAACTTACCCGATATATCGATCCATTCTGGATACAGTTTTGCAGAGACGAGTGGTTCTGGAAGCGTCCGAAAGAAACGTTTCAATGTCCCAGCAACATCATGAGCTGAATATTCTTTAGGAGAAATTTGAACTGCCCAGGCATCCTTTTGAAATTCCGCCAATAATTGTGTAATACGCGTATTTGACCCACTCTGTCGGTAAATGCCTTCTGCAAGTGTACCTGCATTCAAAGTACACGGTCGGAATCGCATTAGCAACTAAAAAATAAAAATTAATTAACGTTTGACGGTAAGGCAACACTACTTCTCTATTTTTATAATGAATGTTAGGACTTCCTTTCAGCGTAGTGAAGGTACCACTAGCAGTAGGAGAGACCTGCAGTGAAAATAACAGTTTTTTAAAGTAGCCGTTTTTCCAAGTCATGTCTACTTTATTTATTTATTTATTCAGTGACACCATCCGAATTACAGATCAATAATGCAGTCAATAATCGGTCAAATTAATTTAAAAAATAAGCTTCCAATTCCTACTACAATTACACCATTTGATGGTCTGATTTGTATTGCACACAAGGAAAGGAATACAGTAGGATTAATAAACTGTTCACAAATTAATTATATAAATATAAATTTACTATATATAAAATAATTAATACTTAAACAAACAGCATCCATGTTATGTACTATCGAGCGATTGGGGTTTCCTGGTCTGGTGCACTAATGACAGCGTTACATTTTAAAGCATGTGCGTAAATTAAAAATAAATTAAGTATTGCAAAAAACTTTCTCCGTGAGATTATTTTCATGGCACACATATGGTTCAGAATTGTCTATTAAATTAGGCTGTGAACGACAGACTGCATGAAGCTTGCATTGACTGACTAATCAATTCTAAATTCGAGCTTTCTATTTTCTTTAATTGTTAAAAAAGTAGAGCAGAATTAAAAATAATTTTAGTACTTACCGTGAGCGTAGAGAAAGTCAATACATTTGTCAACAATGACAGGAACGTTATCCATAGTGAGTTGCATTTGATGGAACTCGGTTCCATTTTTCTTAGCTGCCACTTCGATTACTTTTTCCCAACTAGTTGTAATCTTTGGATTCTCTGTTTGAACGTATAATATTTTACAAATCATGTCTATGGTGAGCACATCAGAATTCTCAACAAAAGGGCATTTGTGGTCTCCATCTTTCGAATTTGAAGCTATGAGAAAATTCAAATATATTATTAAAATATGATACAATATTTCTGAGCAAAATAGTATGCGCTGAAGTCAAAAATGTTAATCGGTACTTACTTATTGAACGGGTTTTCCTCAAATCTACTTCATAGACTTCTCCACAAGAACTAAAGGAGTACAACAATGTCCGATCCTTAAGAATCAACCAACTAGGATTCCAATTACCAGTCAAGCTCTCCTAAAACAATTCGACTAGATTAAAATTTAAATCTGACTTATAAAATATATAATATTACAAAATACCTTCATGAAGCACCATCCCCCACGATCAAATGAAGAAATGACTGATAGTGGGAAAGCAGGGGCAAAGACTTCCATATATTTTTGCATCCAGGAACATCTTTCTCCTTCTGTGACAGCCGCTAGTGTTAAATTATGAGGTTTCCCACTGATGAAAGTTAATTGGAAACATTTTAATTCCTGCAGATTTTGTATGACAACTGGTTCATTCTTCTTCGCAATCACTGCAACTTTTGTCAAACAAATCTCTTCAAGAACAACAGATTTCTCATTCTGGAATGTCAATTTCCCCTTGGCTAGTACGACCCATTTTTTGGAGAATTCTTTCTGTCTGATTCCACTCGATTGTCGGAATAGATAAGAGGAATAGACAATACTTGGTCTTGCGAAGGGAGTGAATTTACATCGTGTTCCTTCTAAATGTTCCTCAAAGCATTTCCCGCACGGTGGAGATTCCTCACGAACAGTTGGATTTTTTGTCGAACCAACCCCTTCAGCTTTAGCCTCTTCCTTAATTGGAATAAGTCTGATCTTGTTGCTCAAACGTCTAAAGAAATTAGATTGGGTTGCAACTGTTGAATTTTGTGATTTTCCACCATCGGCCTGAGAGTCGTCCAGAATTGCCAAAGGCTTTTTTCCTTTCGGTCTGGCCACCATATCTTTATCATCTTTCTTCGGAGGTCGGGCCGGAGGTGTGGGAGCGATTGGTTCATATTCTTCTTCATGTTCAGACGAAACCATAGATTCCGAAGAACCACTTTTAGATCCATTCCCATGAATCGACGAAGAAGACCGTATATTCATATTTTCCTCACTAACGGTGGAAAGAGATTCAGTGACACGATTCGTTGGAAAATATTCTGGATTTGAAAAATCAGTGGGGAAGGCGTCCAAGGTTGAGCTGCGATTCACTTCTTCAGACTCTCCATCAATATATTCGTAGCGATGAGGCGGATCTGTGGGATCAACTGGATCTGGCTCAGATTTTCCAAACTTATTAGCACTTGCGGAATTGGAATTACTAGACGATCCTTTGGAACCAGTATCAAAGAGTGGGTCAAACTCCATCACAATTGAAGCAATACTTGAATTTGAGTTATTATTATTCTCAACAGGTGGGAGGGAATTGAGTTGATTGTCAAGAAAGACGACAGTGCCATCTTCCATGGTCACATCATCATATTCATGAACACTTTGTTTCTTATCCATACTTGTGTAACTCACACTGCTGGCAGCAGAGTCTGAGCTCCGACTTGACGCATTTCGTCGAAGAAAATTTACGGACGTAGATTGTTCTACAGAAGACACAACACTTTTGGTTGTCCGTTTTATTGATTTTTTATCCGTTCCTGGGCTATTTCCATCCGCGTCATCAATGGCCGGCATACTTGAGGATAAACTTTCCTCCCTCAGTCTTTCATAACGACCCTCCCCACTACCAACAAGTCTGGACTGGAAATCTAATTTTTTGAAACTTCCTCGACTTGTTCGAGGTTGATCCCCAACGAAATCACAAGCTTCGAACGATGGAAATTTGGTCTCAGCTGTTGAAGTTTTGTCGACCCCTTCTGCTGACCCTTTCTCTGGCCCTTTTGAAGTTGGATTAGGAGGGAATTCTGAAGAAACGGATCCAGAGTCTGAAGATGAGTAGGAAGAAATGGGTTCATAGATTGATTCACTTCCATCCGTCTCTGAAGATTCATTCTCACGATCACGGCTGTTTGAACTTGAACTCTGAAGTGTGAGGGGTGATGGGGTGAGGGGTATCGGTGTGAAAGACTTTCCAGGTTTCTCAGGAATTCCTGAACCACCTTCATTTGAATAAACTGAGTTTATTTTTGTATTTGCATTTGTATTGCCTACTGGCTTAGGAGGAACTTTAAATTCTGTAGATATGGCTCGAACACCTCCGGTGGCTCCGCTAGTCGGTTCCATATAGTAATCCCGATCATCCATTGAAACTGTGGATGAAATCGTTGAGAATCTGGAACGAGATTCTGGAGAAATGTCATCCAGGGGGGACGGAAAACTTACAGCTGCAAAATAATTTAACAAGTTTCAGATTTTTCATGCGTGATTAATTTTGTACCTGAGGCATTTGCGACGCATGGTATATTTTAGAAGTACATATCTCATTACCAGTCAAAAGCTTTGCATCCCGGAGACTTGATTCAAACTCTGTATCGAATGGATCAATAGAGCGTCCACGTTTGAAAATATTGATTGTACCGCGTTTGGCTTCATCCGACACTGGTTCATTTAAATCCATACCGGTCTCTTGAAGACTTTTTGGATTTGATGAAGACTTCCGTTTTTCATTAGATCCTGAGCTAAACCGTTGAATGAGCTTCCTTGGGAGTGGAACTGGTTTAGAACTAGTGTTTGGAATTGTATTTGCATTTTCCATATTTGCATTGACTCCAAATGAGATATCATTTACATTTCCATTTCTTTGTGATATTGAACTTGAATTGGAATCCGTCCTAGCCATATTTGGGCTTTGATTGTTCAGTCTTCGAGGTACTGGGATTGGTTTACCGTCCCGGTCCATATTCGTCGTCGTCAACGTAGAACAAAACTCCAATTTCATTCGTCTTTCGTCTCAAATCTGGAATTACATAAAATTCACATATTATTACATCCGCAAACAAAATTTTGGAAATACTCAAGTATTAAATAATGACTCGGGCAAATTTCACTCAACTTTTCAGACTATTCATTAAATTTTCTCTGTGTTCCTAATGGGAAAAATATTGACGTGTGTGGTCCCAATTGCTATTTGAAACCAGCCTTTATAATTTTTTTGATATTTAAAACGTACATTACATTGCTCAATATAACCACGTCTGACATGGTTTTCAGAACAGCATTTCAGTTAAACAATAAAAATTGAGGACACTGGAAATTGGAACTGCTTTCACTCCAAACTCACGAGTCGTAATATTACACTGTCACTGTGGGTTCATTTTAAAAACAAAAGGTTATTTATCTAAACAGGAAACAATATTGTATCATCTAATGGATCTCTCACGACGCAATTATAAAAACCACACTGATTCACTGAGCAGTACAACCAGAACCTCTATATTATACCAAAAACTTCAGCCAATAATGTAATAAAAATGATAAAGAAATGTTTCTGTAACTTACATCTTCAATTTCCCTTGTCCTATCTTATCTAGAATAAATAGTCGGTGTCGTCATGCTTCCTCGGATGGTTCGTTCCAAATATGTCCAATTCATCTCGAGAATGACAATTTGACAACAGACACAACGATACTTCCAAAATGTGCCAGGAATTTTATTCTGATTATTTCCCGTCAGATTAGACCAGGCCAATCAACTCAAATGTAAATATGAGATTAGGATGATCTGAAAATAATAATATGTTAATTGATTAGCCAGGTGAATGAATCGGACACGATTTACCTAGCAGAATTATGGGCACAATATTTAATTAAGATTCCGATTGCATTACATTTAGCAACTTAAATATGACTCCTCCACATTTCACACAGACATGAACGTGATACCCGTTGGCTAATGTAATGTGGCGTGTATTAATATATTCTGTCCATGATGACTAATCCAACCAAGTTCTATATAGATAGGTTGTGTATGTACTCTATTTAAATTTTGATAAAAACTACGTTCAGATAACAGACAAGGAAACACTTTTTGACTTTGGTTTTGCTCTATAATGTTATTTCCAACCTAACAAGGAAACCACTTTTCATGTATAAAATTAGATGAGCTCCGAAAAGCAAATATTCATTTGAAAAGAATTAATTCTGCTCGTTAATCGATTTTGACATCAAATATCGTTTCCTTGTTAGTTAAACTCAAATATGAGGAGTTCCGAATTATATTAATTAATGCTGACGGGTATAATAAAAAGTAAAACACCACATACGAAGTAACCACCAGATTGCGACTGGTCATTAGATAACACCATTCAATATTCAATATCAAAAACTAATACGTATAATAATAACGGTATAAGATAGTAAATTGAACAAAGGAAACGACAAACCCCTCGCCTACCTACTTTGACCAGGACTACAATCTACAATTAATTTGAGTCAGCAATTAAATCCAAATCAAATATGTGTATATGTCATGACTCATCTCGCTTTCTAATAATGCAATAATGGTTCCAAGAAGTGATAAGATTTTTATTATTTTCTATTCTGACACACTTCTATAGAATCAAGTCAGGATAACCGGGCAGCACTCAACTTTCTTTCCACTTTCACACGTGTGACCCCGGCATCTGTTTATTGGCAGTACTGAGAACATATGTACCTGGCAATGTGACCAAATTATCCAAATTAAAGTGATTACTTTTTTCTACTTCATTTAATGGACATTTGTCGATGGTCAAATATAATCTCGGGCTTTCCGAGAACGCTTTTCACGATACAATGCATGCGCGAGAGATCGAACTCTCAGCAAACCGAAGCGGTAAGGGTCGCGTTTCGCGTCTAGTCTGCTGCAAGCGGAGACTGTTAACTAGGGATGGCTCGAATATTCGGTTACTATTCGGTGACCGAATATTCGGCCAAACGAATACTACGCTCCCATCAGGACGGAGAAATCCCATCAGGGGCTTCAACTCCGGACTGGTTTGTTGATAGAAACTCCGTTTGAGGAATATGGTCAACCGAATATTCGGT
>JAQGCA010000900.1:0-21672 GCA_034698945.1 Protaphorura quadriocellata
CCGGGAGGGACTGGGGGGAGGATCGATTTTTGCAATATTGCGAAAATGGGGTCTCCCCCTAGTCCCTCCTCTCTACTTACAGGTTAGCTCGTTTAGGGCTGGAACGAGTGTACGAATTCCAATTTATGCTATTAATCGTGATCCTAAGTATTATCCAGACCCGGAAATCTTTGACCCCGAAAGGTACTAGAAATTAATAATCTTCTGGAATTCATGCAGCCAAGCAAGCACGTAATTAATTAATTCAAAACCATGGTTGAAACAAGGAACCTGTCAGTCAATCAAGTTACGGAAAAATTTCGTCACAACAAATTATCATTTTCGAATCAACACTTAATTTAAATTGTGATTTGTAACTGACATTCTGCGCTTCGGCTTCAAGCATAAAGACACCAAGCAATTTCTTCCTGAAATATCGAACCTCGTCAAAAGTGGATTGCCTGGATTCAATAATTTCGGACATGTTTTTATATGTTGATTTTATATAAGGTTCAGTCCGAAACAAATTCCGGGAATACATCCGGCACTTTTCATACCGTTAGGATATGGACCGAGAGAATGTCCTGCGAAACGAATGATTTTCAAGATTGTAAAGTTTTGTGTGAGCCATGCCCTGCAAAATTTTAAATTCTCTCGAATAAAAGAAACTATTGTAAGATCTTTTTATTTCAAATTAAGTCTTCATAACAAAATAATTACTACAACATAATTTTCTTTTGTTATTAGAATCCTCTAGCCTGTACAAGCGGCCTTTCGGGTTCACTGGCAATGATGGGAAAGATGTGGTTAGGTATTGAAACTATTTAGATCTCCGTGACATGTAATGTAGAAAGATGCAAAGATACTGTTATAAGATTGGCGTTCTTTATAAACAATTGTGAACAGCCACAATTATTGTATGACAATGATTTTAATTGAATTAGGGGTAAGCAGGCGATCTTGAGAGTTGAGTTTCTTGCTGTAATGTCTTACCCGAAAACTCCGTTACCTTAATGTGATGTGAAATATAAATTTTAAAAAGAACCTTCATCATTTACTTGGAAACGAACGAATCATAGAGACGACCAATGATGGAACAAAAGAAAGTTAATTCGTGACGATACGATCTCAGCGGTTAACTACTACTACTCCAGTACCTTCTCCAAATAGAGCAGACAGCGATAATGATTATCATTTCCATTTTTACGATGAGACGAATATCCGGTAGACTCAATAATATATATGCAGAAATCCTAACTCATCGTCAGCTACACAAATGCAGAGATAATGACTATAAAGTCCTACCAAACCTTCCATCCGCAAGTTAATTTGCCAAAAAGCACAATCTTCCTCTAAATTAATACATGGTCTGGGTCTCCTTGCCATTGCATTGTGCTATTAGAGCACGCTCGCAATTCAAGAGTCGGTTCCGATGGAATGTTTTAGAATCTGAAACTGAAACTGAAACCGAACAAGCCAAATCGCTCATTAACCATCCTCCACACACGTGCATTTTAAAGTGCACATCAAGTCCAACAAACTAGCTCACATGCACTGCCAAAATCTCAGTCATTGTGTCAGAATCTATAAAATTAAAAATTCCATGAAAAAGCATGTTTATGATTAATGTCAACCAGTTTCAAAAGAGTAACTGCCGCTACCAGGTGAGCGAGCGCCTGACATGCAAGCAGAACTGGTTTTAATTTTTAATAATGATACACAGTATCTTAATCCTTTTCTGAAAAATGTGTAGAATATATTGCACAAGGTGCGTCAATATGCCCACTTTAATTTGCAATTAAACTGAAGCTAGAATTACAGAAATTAACACCGGAGATGAAAGAAATTATAACTCCAATTCGAGCTTTAAGCTTTACGAATTCTTGGCTCATAATTTTGAATTGATATCAACGAGCGGGACTCTCCTTTAAGTGGAGTTACTCCATAGAGGCTCCCGACCGTCATAATTAAAGGACCCATGTACGAACAGTGGCGATAAAAACAATTGTCACACACGCCGATACTGGCCATTTCGTTTTTGCGAACGATCCGACCTTTACTAAATTACGCGCCCAAATATTTGCAATAACTTTATAAATATTTAATGTAATTCTGAAATGTTACCAATATTTATGGCCATAACTAATTAATTGGGCTCCCCTGTCCAGTATGTGTACTAACACTGTGCTGTGGAATCACTATTCCTAAAAACAATTATAATTTCATGTGATTAATTTCGTGGCAGAATCAGAAACAAACAGAGAATGAAGTATTAACAAACATCCGTCAACTGGTCCATTCATGCGTGCCTGCACAATTATTTTTACAGTATCATGTCTTTGAATACGTAAACGCAAAACAAAATTACCATGCGAAAACAACTCATAGTCCAAAAACATTTAGCCATTCGTTGCATTCATGCAAAAGTTACGATTCTTTTCGAACGCGTCCCCGTCCCACATAGTTCATGTTCTTGTGACATACTTATATGAATTAGAGAATAGAACCTATAACATTTCTTCACAAACTTGATCCTGGAAATTTTCCATTGGGGAAATCCTGAATGACTGACCTTTTTCTGTATGCCGAGATGCTTACCATTGCAGAAGCTCCGAAACCTAACTATTTCCGGGGACGAACGCATATGTACGCGTACAGTTTCAGGAGCAGAATGCCCGAGAATCGGTACTACAACATAAGCTTTAGAATATTAGAGCTTGAATCCTAGGTAAGTTGAAGTAAACGCTCGTGAACTGTTCGACTTGACAGACGAGCTGTGGACAAACAAGTATTTAATCAAACGATAAGGATTAAAATTACGCGTACGTACGTACGTACAAGAACAGGCACAATTGCATAATATAAATTACAAACAAGGGTCAGAATTCTTATAATTATATTCCAACCGCATGCATAAATACAACCAGACTTGACGGCATTCAAAGTTCTAGTTCAGTCGTTAACTACTTGTGCACTGCGGAGGTACTCATTTAACGTTACGACTAGACTCGGAAAATTTTTTTGAGTGATTTTCTAAAAACGTTTAACTGTGTTCGTAAAAAAAGTATAGTTCCAGAATTTTAAAGTGAACACGTACAAGATGTTGGTTAATTTGGCCGACGCATCTTCGGGTACTCTTATCGTGGTGTCAAATAGACTTCCGTTTGTACTTCGATTTAACAAGGAGACGAAACTGTATGAGAGACATTCAAGGTAAGCAACGGGAAAGATCGATTCTGTCATAAACAGAACATACATTATAGAAATTGGAAAGAAAATTGAAGGGCAAGGGTAGAGAAGTGCATTATTGGATAAATCAATAATTACCGGTAGCCAGTACCCGCGTGCATGCGATATTCATTTGAGCGGTTTACTCCGGTTTGTTTATTATAATTAATTTATTTCAAAATCCCGAAATTAAAAACAAAGTGCAAGACACCAAAGGAATGCAAGCTTGTATGATCCTAACTTCCTAACAATTCATAAAGCATTTGTTGCTGTTTCCGTACTGTCGTTTGCACTTCGGAGGAGTTCCGTGTTACTGGTATACTGGTTGATTTTAATTTCTTTAAATCGTAAATGCCTCTGTTAAGATTAAAATACATTCAAACTTTATGTCAGGATTTTACTGTCTCACATAGTGAATTAACTAAAGCGAATAATGAAATATTTATTTAGCAATTGATGGTGAAATTCTAGTAAAATGTGATCGCATTGTATTCACATTTCACTTTCTCAAACAGAATGAAATGTCGTACTTGGTGAATCTGACATAAAATTGGCATATATTGGACACACCTTATCAGTTATTATCAGTAAAATGGCTTCTATTGATTTTAATTGTGGTGATATTACATACGTGATATATGTCAAGTTCGAGATGACCTTATTTGAACATTGACATTATCAGACAACGAGTTTTTTATTATTGGATTGTATAAAGGTAAACGCAGATATACGGCCTGTACCTAAAAGTGTAACAACGTGAAAAATGGCATAAATCGTGCTCAGGAATAATAATTCAAACCGAAATGATAAAATATTGTTCAAAATCAATTAGACCGTCTAGACAGGGATTCATAACGGGAGCGATCTGAGTCCGATTTTTAGGACAATTTAATTTATTGCATTCTGCATTTACAAATTCAAGTTTATTGTAATTTCTATTAGACTTTGTCTATTTCAGAGCTGGTTAGTAATTTAAGAATGTCAGTAATAACACGAGTATTTGACATGTATTTGCTTGCAATGCGTCTAAGCTCTTCTAATCATTCCGTAAATATTTGCTTCCGTCGATTTGAACTTTGACTTCATTTGTCAGTAAAGCTATATGTGGATTACGAAAGCGATACCAAGCCATGGATTGCATTTTCCTGAATAAGTCAATAATTACTCCATCTATTCTAGCAAAGCATGAGATTAAAATGTTATATTCCCCTGGCTGTAACAGAATTAATGTCAATCTAGTGATTATTAGGGTCAAGACTATATTTAATTGTATCACGACCTGAAAGCATTCAATTAAGCACAAATAGACTTCAATGATAAGAGTTAGATCCGATAGGATGAATTTTTACGAAGTTACGAAAGACCGATTACCATTTGCCAGACTTCCGTTTTAATTCGAGAACTCAGGAAGATTTCAGCTTTAAATGACTATTTCTTTTTGTTTACGACGAATGCAACATGCATCCTCCACAATATGGTATTTTTGGAGTTGAAGGAGTGTTACCTAATAATAGCATCAACTGATCGTGGTTTTTCATGCGTTCAAGGCATGGACTGACTCCAAATGCACGAACAAAGTTCATGTTATAGTTTACCGTAATATGTACCGTGGATCCATCCTATTCTAATCGCGATATCTCAAAAGGGTAAGTATTGTTATACGACTGATCGACTGAAAACGATAATGGAAATTATTCAGAGCTGCAATCCGAGTAAAATCTTAACATGCAAATTTAATTATGGACGCAAATCCTTAATCGGAATGATTTTCCAAATTATAAAGTTTTCTCGGAATTGAAATACAAGGGTGGACGCTGCTGGATATCCTGACCCTACAAGCCTATATTTCCATTTAAAAATAATACTTTTTTCCTGCACATAAAGAGAGATGCGTCTGTATCTACAGGTTCCTCCAGAAATGTTGGTGAAAATTTTATTAGGTGTAGAAGAAATTAGAAGAAGATTAAATCGTTTGAAAGATTCGCATTTCCCGAACACTAAAACTGCATCTTAGAAAACAAGGTAGTTCATCAATTATATAGAGTGAAATTAATTATGAGTCTTCTGTCACTCTTTGCAACGTATCTACACATCAAATCAACTCAGTTGTGTCAATTTTACTCTCTCCATCCTCCAATCTTAATGGGTTTGTTTGTCTGTTTCTGACCTCATCTGTGACCTTGTGAATGACAGTAAACAATTCAGTAGTGCGTGGCTTAGCTGGTGCGCCTTTGGCTCAATGTTGAAGGGCAATAACTGAACTTGAGGATATTAATCGATTCTATATTATGCTTTTCCATATCAGGATTAAGTCTTGCATAAAGGCATTAAAACTAACATCAAAGAGACTGAAAAACTTTACTAAAAAATTCACTCAACTTTTCAGAGATTGAGTTTAATATATTCATAGCGCCCATCAGTCCCCTTCCGGCTACAAAATTCAATATCGAGTGGATCAGAAGTAACGGTTTAAGTCAGAATAGTAATTCCTGAGTCCGGACATCTGTACCGGAGAGGAAACTCGTCCCAGTCCCAAGTCTCCCAAGATAAATGAAACAAAAATGGTATCTTTCAGTTTCATTTTTCATACCATTACAAGTTTGGATGGAATGCACCATGTGAGCACGATCGAAGATTGTATTGCACAATAATATTGTTACAGTTTTCGGCAGTTTAAGAGTTTATATTATGATGTATCTTCTGAATTGAAGATTTTAGTTTTGCTATTTCACAGAAGTGCATACAGATTGAAAAGTGGACGAAAAGACAGAAGACGATATTATAACGTGAAGAGAAATTGGCAATTAAAGTAAATAATTAAGGGTTATTTATTATGATCATTTGAGTGGCGTGTCAAGTTATGCTAGAAAAACAGTAATATATGTAATTTCCCAACTCTTCTAAAGTTTTAATACGAGTTCTGGCATAGATTTCGAACCTGATACAAAATAAAATTAAACACATACGTCGGAAGAAAAATTGCGGAAATTGCGAATTTCAACAACAATTTCTCAATAAAGTAAGTCTACCATTGGCATTATCGTATAAATAAATTCGGACACGCAGCTTACACTCGTTCGTTCAAATAGCCATCAAGTCTACGAAAGGTTGATATTTTGATAAACAAAACAGAAGACGTCATTCAATTTTTATTCGTTTTTCAAATTAATTGAGCACTTTATAATTAAATGAACTGAAGGTTAGGGTTGACTTTGGGACATGTGCTCACGAACTTTAGTCCAACTTCAGTAATTTTCCAGAAATTAATTAAGTGAAGTACTCTCTCAAGTTGTCCGCATCCTCTCAGCTAATAGCTTTCAGATAATTAAATCCGTAACAAAGTTTCAAAAACCAGGTCGAAGTAGTTGATTAAACACGATTGTACAAGAATGTGCTTTCAATACAAACACAAACATGTTTATTTTCATACGTTTGACGTATCAATGGAAATGTTTTCATTTTCATTTTCATTTTCATTTTATGTTAGATATGAATTAAAAAGTATGGATCGGGTCGGTAGACTTGTTTTCTCCAATCTGCACTTTATCCATATACGTCAGCAATGCTGATAGTCCTATATATTGAAATTATTCAGTCCTTTATCACCTAACGCCTAATTAGTACACACTGTCCTTGCCACTTCGCTATATTGAGGATTCGATCCAATCCATTAGACATTATGACTTGGGTTGTTCTCCACCAAAGCAGAAACCGTCCCTAGGCCAAGTTGAGAGATAAGCGCAAGAAGATACGGTGTTTGATCCCGCCTTTGCCGGCACGGCGATTTTCAACAATGATTGAAATATCTGTAGGGGTTAAATTATCTGGCAATAATTGGATTTTGTGACGCTAACAAATTGATTGGAATTCGAAAAAACTTTGTCTAAATTAATTATGGATCGTTTTCAGTGCTGGAGGATTGGTCACTGCAGTTGCGCCTGTAGTGGTTCAATGCAAAGGTCTTTGGGTCGGATGGCCAGGAGTGTACCAAGAAGACAATGAGATTGAGGTTACGACCGTTCCAGAATCTGATCCTAATGATAAAACACCAACCGCCGGGATGAAAGCAGATCAGGTTATTTTCCACTTCAAAAAATGAGCTCAACTCAATTTTCAAGTTGAAGGAATTATCATTTTTTATCTTCCAAAGGTCGTTTGTGTCAACATTGAGAAAGAGATCTTCCAATCTTATTACAACGGGGTAATTATAACTTACATCAACCGGTTTATTGGTTCATCTTCCCTAATTCACACTAATATATCAAATTAATCTATCTCAGTGTTGCAACGGGACGTTCTGGCCGCTGTTCCACTCCATGTCAGATAGAGCCATTTTCAGCGCTGAGAGTTGGGATGTAAGTCGAAACACAAATGATCAAACATGATATTAAGACGGAACGCTGTGATCAGATCACATAAGCACTGACGATACACTGAGGATATATTTTATTTGGCTTTCTTGATTCCGATATTTTGAGGTATTAATTTGAGGACTCAAAACAACCGATTTGTCGGATCGGTTTTATATTCAGAATTCATTCAAACCTCCGCTTGGACTCTCATTAATATTTTCATGTGTATAAAGGAGGCTATCTGATAGACACGATATTAATATATCTGATCGCGTAATTGTCTGGAGTGACAATATTGTAACAGATTCAGAGTGTAAATACTTCAAAAAGCTGGACTACATTGCGATTGCAGTTGTTGGTTTCGATTATGGAATATCCGATCAGATCAGAATAGCTAGGCAAACATTTAAATAGCTTAGTAAATCAATTTTTGAACTTCTGTCCACAGGCTTACACAAAAGTTAATGCAATCTTTGCCGAGAAAACTTTGGAAGCTCTGAGAACCGTGAACGCCAAATTGAATGCTGACTCGCCAATACCGCTTGTATGGATTCATGATTATCATTTGATGACGGCAGCTAATGCAATAAGGCAAGGAGCCGAAGAAGAAAATCTGAAATGTAAAATCGGATTCTTTCTTCATATTCCATTTCCACCGTGGGACATTTTTCGACTTTTCCCTCGTGATGACGAAGTTCTCCAAGGAATGCTTGGCTGTGATATGGTTGGATTTCATATTGAAGATTATTGTCTAAACTTTATCGATTGTTGCCAAAGGCGGTTGGGATGCAGAGTTGATCGAAAGTCTATGTTGGCTGAGCATGGCGGCCGAACGGTTCGAGTTCGAGCGCTCCCGATTGGAATACCTTTTGATCGATTTGTTCAAATGGCAAAGGAAGCTCCACAATTGGTTCATTCCAGCGACCAAAAATTAATACTTGGAGTAGATCGTTTGGACTACACAAAGGGATTGGTTCATCGTCTCCGCGGATTTGAGCGTCTCTTAGAAAAGCATCCCGAGTACAAAGAAAAAGTATGTAAACTATGGCGTTAATTTCTTTAGAGCGCATAAGTTTTCGTGGGAAATTGTAACATTTGTCTCCCTAGAGTCCTCATAAAAAGTTTTCTGTAGTCCAATACTAAAGCTGAAGTAAACTCAAGTGAAATCGAACCGAAGGTCTCGTTCGGGAGATTGCTGAATTGAATTAAGACCAAAATGTTTTCAGAGATAATTTCAGGATAAAATTTTATCCCTTTGCTTCGGAGCAATGCTCCAAAGGCTCGTGCTGACAAAATTGAGATACGAGGTTCTTACTTTTTGGGATACATTCCAATTTCTGATATACTAATTGGGATAGACGATTCTTCGTAAACGACACGACTATCTCAGAAACTTAGAGCACTCACAGTAATCGTAGAATAACCCTACATTTCCTTATGACATTCAGCAATCTGAACGGTCAACGGGGTCACCTTGCCTTGTCTTCTAGGTTGAAAGAAAATAGGGACTGACCCATAATGGAAGATTTTTATTTTTCGTAATAGCATGTCCAACTGAAAAGGGTTAAATCTTAATGAATTTAATATAATTTGTATCAGGTGACTCTGCTGCAAATCGCGGTTCCCTCCAGGACAGACGTAAAAGAGTATCAAGAGCTGAAGGAAGAATTGGATCAACTTGTTGGAAATATTAACGGAAAGTTCACGACACCCAATTGGAGTCCGATTCGATACATTTATGGATGTGTGAGCCAATCTGAATTAGCCGGCTTTTATAGGTACAATTCTGACATTTCAAGAAAATGTAAACCCAACAAAAATAAATAATAGCGATTTACAATTTTGCTTGATTTAATAGGGAATCTGCGGTAGCTTTGGTCACACCTCTACGTGATGGTATGAATTTGGTTGCGAAGGAATTTGTGGCTTGTCAAATTGGCGAACCCGGAGTTCTGGTATTGTCACCGTTTGCTGGGGCAGGTAATTTCATAATCGAATGACTCAATATACATATGTATGTACGTGCTCGTTTTATTATCAAACTGGGTAGTTCGAAATTTCACATTTTTTATAACACGAAGGTGAAATGATGCACGAAGCCTTGATGGTGAACCCTTACCAATTGGACGATTATGCGGAAGTTTTACACAGAGCTTTGTCAATGCCATTTGATGAGAGGGAAGTACGAATGTCACATCTTCGTAAGCGTGAACAAATTCACAACGTTGATTATTGGATGAAGTCTTTCCTTAAAGTATGCCAACTTTTCATTCTACCCAATCTCTGCTAGATTATATCGGATTACTAATAAATTATAAATCCAGGCAATGGGAAGTCTTATCGTTGAAGATGGAGAAGATGTTTTACCGACAACAATGACACCAGTTACAATGGACGATTTCGACGATTATCTTGCCAAATATGTGGGCAACACCTGTAAGCTTGCTCTACTCCTGGATTATGATGGAACTCTGGCTCCGCTCGCACCTCATCCGGATATGGCAACTATTCCACCAGAAGCTAAACGGGTAAGTTGAATAATTGATAGCAAGAACTGTTCCGAATCAATATTCGACTTAGGAATTCTTCTACTCAGATATTACAAAGACTGGCACATATGCCTGACGTTTACATCGCAATAGTGTCAGGAAGAAACGTGGACAATGTGAAGGAAATGGTTGGAATTGATGACATTACTTATGCTGGAAACCATGGATTGGAAATTTTGCATTCCGATGGAACCAAATTTGTAAGCTTGCCTGTAATTTCAATTAGCTTCTTGAAGCTCAATTGAGTAGTATTTCATTTTTTTTTAAATGTTCTCCAGGTTCACCCCATGCCGTTGGCTTATGAAGAAAAGGTCCGGACTTTGTTAAAACAGTTACAAGAAGAGGTAGGCCATTATTTTAAAACGATCATTTAGCTGTCTCCATTGTTCTAATATTACTTCAATCTATATTTACAGTTGTGTCATGAAGGGGCCTGGGTTGAAAACAAAGGGGCAGTCCTTACTTTTCACTACAGAGAAACTCCACTAAAGCTTCGCCCAGAACTGATTCGAAAGGCTGAGGCTTTAATGTTGCAAAATGACTTTAATGTTGGCCGTGGACATTGTGTCCTGGAGGCAAGGCCACCAGTCCCTTGGAACAAAGGCCGCGCATCAATTTACATTCTTAGAACTGCTTTCGGAGTTGATTGGCACGAACGTGTTCGAATTATCTATGCAGGAGATGACGTGACTGATGAAGACGCAATTCAGGCATTGAAAGGAATGGCCGTAACTTTCCGGGTCACTCCATCCCGCACAGTGAGAACCTTGGCTGATAAAAGACTGCCCGGTACAGATTCTATTTTGATGATGCTAAAATGGGTTGAAAGGCACATGAGCATGAGGAAACCAAGGTTGACCTCATCCAGCACACCAACTAGCAAACAACTTTTATCTTTGGTTAGATATTTTGCCGGCTTTAATTTAATCCATTCGTTGAACCTATTTTTTTTAAACCTAACCGTTTTCGTACAGGTCGGCGATGAAGGAGTACTCTCCACAATGGAATTTCCGGTTTACAGTGGTACAACTGGCTCTCCGTCAGTCATGAATGGAGGTATTATTAATTGTGGAGCTGGTTATACAACTAGTCATCTTCACGAAACTGATTAAACTCAAGAATAATTGTATCCTCTTATACGTTCCGGAATGCAAGTGCAACAACTGATTAGTTCCTTTTATGTCATGCCTTCTGCTCAGTTAGCTATGAATTGTAATTATCAAAGAGTCAAATTGTCAAACCTTTTCCTGCCGGGTTATTTTTGTGTGACCACTATTTTGATTACAATACAAGATATGGACTAATTTTATGTCCCAATCAGTCTCAGCTTTAACTATACAAAGAAGCTTGATTTCCTTCATAGTCCGAGTCCGACTCTTGTGTTAACTTTTAACTGTGACAATTTTAGAATAAACTGTAGATAGAATGAATGTAAAACCTTACACCTACATCAACCACGGGGAGTTTTGTAATGAATGAGTAATAAACATTTGTGACAAATTGACTGTCCAATATGATGACTGACTAAGTACTGAATAGAATTACATATATGTGACCGTGAAAGAAACAATCTAATACATTTCAACCCTCAACAGCTCCTGGACAATCCAAAGGAAATGGTGAAAGCCGCCACGACGGCGAAGAATTATCGCGAAGCAACAAAAACTAGTCCGTTGCCATATATATTTTCAGTACTACAGGTACTAACCAATAGTTACAGTAATTGTGGTGCATAAAATGAAATTGTCAAATGATAAAGTGAAGAAAACGGCAGATGAAGAAATGATTAACACTTAAATATTTAATTTTTGCAATTCTGTTCAAACACTGTGATTTCAAATATTACTATTTATATTATATAAAATTTGATTATTATTAAACCGTAGGAAATTAGTTTAGTTTTTATGTTCATCGAAATTATAATTATAAAAAAAATGAAGAGAGCTCAGGTTTCGTCAATTTCAGCTTATGGCTTCTTAGTTTGCCTGTAATAATAGCTAAAACTCATCGGTATTTGGTACAATAAACTATGTCAATACTGAGCAGTTACAACAACCAAGATCACAACACATGTTACATCGAATATCTTATTTAAATTAACATTAATCAGAAGTAATCTCTTCGAATCTCCATATATGCATTTTGCACCATATTTTTGGAACTTTAAACTTGAGATAACAGGGATTTTTACCTCACAAATTCGAAATACAACAAAAATACAACCGAAATCAGTCACGCTGCACTAAATACGAAAGATTATCTCCGTTAAAAATTATACAAAAATGTGTTCGAGTAAAATGTGAGCGCTTAGAAAACCATAACTAGGGTTCCATGATTTTCACAAATTAAATATCTAGTTCGTAAAAATTGAGAAGAAAATTATGCTTTGAATGACACATCGAAAGCAAGATACCTGTCGATATGTAATCTTTTTTCAGTAACGGTTTTTAGGAAATTAAGTCGAAAGAATAAAGGATTAATACCTCCGTCCAGAAGACTGGCCTTGGCCACGTTTATTAGTCCGATTAGCACCACGACCATCGGATTGATCCACAGCCCTTCCCCTACCCTCCGTAACCGTACTCCGCTCCACTGCCGCCATTCTGGATTGCTGAAATTCCATTTTTTTCTTTGCCAAGTGATCAAAAAAGTTTCTCAATTCTTGGTATGAAATGGTGGAACTGATCGGGTCGTTATCAATAGAAGAGATTGATTTCACAGCAAATCCTGAGACGAGTTGCACACTTAAAGGACCGTTAGGTCGAGATCGACATCCCAGCATAATACTAGAAAGAAATCAAAATATTAGGCACAATATTCATTGCAAAAACCTGTCTCAGACGCCCTGACGCTTATGAATCTGAAGACTAACGACACAAGGTGGGAATGTCATCGTTATCACGTTACGTCATGTCACGGCGTTAAGTGGTTGTTATCCCACTACTCCTCTGGTATAGCTCAGATATGCTTCTGAACAGGTATCGGTTTCAGTATACCGGGTGCGCACGCGCAGATTCGAAATTTCGGAACACTTCTCGAAAAAAGAGAAAAAAAAATTCACCCAATGGACGTTTTGGAACTTACAATTTCAACTTCTATCAGGAAGGAATTAGGAGCTAAATTTTGTTTACATATTCGGATTCCACAAATTCTAGTACTTCAATTTACGAAATTCTAAAATTTTGGACTTCACAACAAACAATTCCAAATGGAACGTTCTTGGGATCATTCACATGAATGCATCTCCTTTCTCCTTCCTATCACTTTTTCCAGAGGTGTTCCGACTTTCTCCTGGTTGAACACCCTGTACACTAAAACTAAAAGGCTCTGTTTTACTGTTTTACCTGTTAAACATTAGGTCAACCGAAAAAACTCGTCCTCGGAAAGATTTCTCCAGTTCCGTTTCAATATTCACAAATTTTCCGACGAGGCTTTCCAGGGTTGGAGAACCCATTTCCATATTCGTAACTACTGGTAGTGGAGTGTTTAAAGTGGGGTGAGTCCATTTTTCTTGTCCGACTGGAGAAATCACGGCTTTTGTTGAATCAAATGAGGGAACACACTTAATCGCTAATTCAACAAAGGGGTCCGACCTTTGTGACGGGTTTGGTGATGGCTGTCTCCTTTCCACTGATGCAAATTCGTTCTCTTCCATATTCGTCGAAGGGTAAACTTTGACGGGATCGGTCAAAACGTTTGATGGCAACACTGGAAGTATCTCGGAATTTGAGGTCTCCTTTGGTGGGAATGGAGGTACATCCGAGTTGACGATTTTCGGACCGATAGGAGGTATATCAGAATTGGTAACTGTGGTCTTCTGTGGTTGAAATGGAGGTAATGTCAGATTCACGGATATAAGAGGTTCAGTTGAAGTTTGTGACGTCTCTGTCTGGCCTAATTCGACATTCACATCGTGTTTTATTTCGGTAAGCTCGCTGTGGAAATTTGAAATAATTGGAGATTGGAATGGCGGTTTCGTAAAATCGACAGTGTTCTGTGGTTCGTATAAGGGTACCGTCACCGTCGGTTTCTTGGGTTTTGGATATTCGGTTGAAGAGTCTGATGTTTCTACAGAGTCAAAGCCATCATGAACATTTTTGTTTTCTACAGCGATCTCTTCCCTAGAAGATGAAATATTTGGAGATTGGAATTGTAGTTTCGAGGAATGGATAGCTTTCGGTGATCCAAATGGGGAGCTCACGGAATTGAAGGATTTTGGTGATCCGAATGGAGACATGACGGAAGTGCCGAGTGTTGGTGATCCGAACGGAGAAGACGTGCAATTGATAGATTTAGCTGAAAACTCTGAACTGACAATGTTCGTTTGTTGAAATAAATGTAATGTCGAATTCACAGATTGTGGCGGCTCAGTCAGCGAATCCGACGTTGCTTCGCTTACTTCTAGTTCAATTCGTTTATTCCGTTGAATTTTGACTGGTTTGTGTTCTGACTTAGTCCGAGGTTCTTCAGTTAACCTCACGGCTGGTTTTCTAAAGAAAAATCGAGGTCCCGTTCGTTTGACTCGACTTTCACAAATCTTGTTCGTCTCGAACTGCATCCTATGTGTACCTAAAAAATTAATAGCGAAAGCATTCACCAATCAATTATTTAGAAAAATGGGAAGTGCCAACCCTACCGGCCAGTCAGTAATAGGGTTATTACGGATTTATATTTATGAAAGTAAAATACCCACCATCGCATCGTTTACATTTAACTCACTCGAATCATAATTCCCATTCGTGCTTACCATGACCAGAGCCTTTTTTCCCTTCAAAGTAATAGAAAAATAAAAACAAATTTAGTGTTAATTTTTTCCTAGTTGCTAGTAGTAGTCCTAGTAGTCTATCATATATCGAATATAATAAGATCAGAGCCCCGAGAGATTGTAAAGAGATTGTAAAACACTTAAGCAACAAGAGAAAATTAATAGAACACTCAGACTCAGGACAGATATGGGCAAACTATTGGATGATCGAACTACGAGCGGAGATCTAGAATTCGTGTCTCTTTCTAACGTTAAATTGGAAAATTTTAATTCCTCAAGTTATCATCAGATTGAATGCCAATCTCCCCGGAGATTTATCCACCGGTTCAAACAGGACTTTCAGAACTGAACTTTCCGTTCTATTTATGAACATTTTCAAGGAAAAGTCCAATTTTTGGAAAAGATCGGTGAACTTCTTTTCTTTGTAAAGGAAATATGTGACCAAAATTCACGAGCATTTGGTGAATGTCGAGGGTTCTATGGTGGACCTGGGCCTTGAGCGGCCACCCCTTTATCAAACAGAAAACAACAAATTAAAGGGTGTTGTAAATCGTATAGTATTTCGCAAGGAAAAGTAAAATAAAGTGCTTTAAAGTTAAAATAAAAAGTAATATGAAATGTAAAAAAATGCATTTCAAAGTCAAAATGAAAAGTCAAATAAAATGCGAAAGCGAAATGAAATACATTTTAAAGTCAAAATGAAATGTAAAATGAAAAGCATTTCAAAGTTAATAAAATGTAAAATGAAATGCATTTCGAAATTGATATCAAATGTAAAATGAAAAGTAAAATGAAATGCATTTCGAAATGAAATGTACAATGAAATGCATTATTTTGACTTTGAAATGCATTTCATTTTACTTTTCATTTTGACTTTGAAACGCATTTTGTTTCGAAATGCTTACGATTTACAATGTTTTAAGAAATGTCGAACCCTAACCCTAGGTGGATAATAATTAATTACAATCCAACCAAAGCGACGAAAACTGGACTTACGGACGGCACGGTGATTATCGCAAGTTAGTGGAGGTCACGGTAATTTAAAAAAAAATCCCAGGAACTGATAAATGGCATAAAATTCACTGATGTCACTTTTTTCAAACAAATACCGGTAAGAATAAATTTTAGTATTAAAAGTTGGATTTATTTTCAAAAATCTGTGGATGTTTAGATGTTTTTTGCCTAATATTTAATTACCATTCAAAACACATAAAACGTAGACTGACACTGAATGGAAAACGCACGAGGCTGAGTCGTAAAAATCCTCAAAACTCGCGCCTACCACCAAAATATCAATCAAAACATTAGAGAGAAAACGTGGGAAAACTTTTGAATTGGAATCATAATATTATTAGATAAAAGTAAAAGTTTGATCTAATTTTAAAATCTGTGTCAAAATTTTATTTTTGAGTTGATAAGTGCAGAAAAAATTGATACGGATTACATTTACAATGGCGAGTGGCAGTGCCAATTCCAATCATCCAGCTAATCGTGACCGTAAGTTGATCTTTTGTGAGTATTCATATTATTTTGCTTTTTGGACTTTTAATAATTTTGAATTAATTTAAGAGTGGCATTTTGGAATTTCTTTTTATCAAAGCAATTCCTGAAGTGGATATATTCATTGGAAATCATACTGCCGTTGACCCTGACATATTTCAACTTTGGCTTGATGGAGCCTCAAGTAAGGATTTTTGTTAAATTTAATTATTGTTGAAGCACATTTGTTAATTGGCGTCACACAAACAGATGGTTTATAAAATATCGTACCTACGACAGTCATTTTGGCATTTCATTATTCACGTACTCGGGGAAATTCAGCACGGTTTACTCAAAAAAAAATGTTTAAAATAAAAAGCCAATGATTTAAAATACTTTTTCCTCTAGTACAAGAAGCCGCGGTATCTCTTCAACAGCGCGGAATTATCCAGATTATCGCGCTTGGTATTACAGTGGACATGTTGGGCGCTGACCTTTTGGATCATTATAGGACTTATACTGGGCTGGAGAAATTGTTACAAGCACCAGAACGTCTACACGAACAATGGACTTATCAACTCCACCCAGGAGTTGAACATGCAATTTTAAATAAGTGGGGACTTTAAACGGTTTTTGTTTAAATTACCTTTAGTTTCTGTTTAATTTTTAATATTTGAATGTGAAGGTATTACGGTTTTGACGATGCAGTAATGCGAGAGATTCTTGGGAAGAAATTGTCTTCAAGGCAAAGGAAGGATTTGGATGAAGTCAGTGAGAAAACTAATGTCAACATTAAATCTTGCCGGTATGAGTCATTTAATGTAAATTAAATCCAACGAATTTGTTGAAGATAACGCCGTTAAGTTTCCGGCCGAATGGATCTGTTCTACCTGCGATATCCCTTCAATTTACACTGCGCAATGATTGATTTTTTTTTGTAACTTTATTCCCCGTGTTTATTTTTCAGTCGACAATTTGACAATGTGAAAAGAGTATTCAAAGTTGTTGAAGAAATGAATGGTTCAGTTTTACAAAATATAAAAAGCTACTTTTTCCTTACGGACGAGCTGGCCAGGTCAGATTATTTTAATCATTTGTGAAGGAATTTTATTTTTTATATGGTGACTTAGTTATCTTGTATCACAGGAAATATTGCGCTGTAATTTTCATTGCTGGAAATCGATTTGAGACGAACAAACGCAAACTTCAGTATTTAACATTCATGGATTTTTACAACTGTGCTCATTCCATGATGACGCACTGGACATCACCGATTCTTGATGAAGAAAATACTGCAGACATGGAAAGAGAATTCCTCATGGATTTGCGTGAACTCCGTTCACTTTTGGATAAGGAAAAAGAACATAAAATGTAAGCTCAAACTAAAGGTTTTAAATATTAAACTACAATTTCAACAATAATTGTTTTCAGGTTAGTTTGTAAAGCCCTCAAAAATAAAGTTTCGGACAAAATTTACTTCGAAGTGGAGCATAACTTCAAGGTTTGTATAAAATAAAAATTGGGTGAACCCATTCAGTATTTAGATTCATTATGTTTGACATTTTTAGGCATACTCGAGGACTTTAATCAATATTGCTTACGGGTTAAATCACAATAAGGAATTGAAAGATTTGTTCGTCGATTTAGTGGAAAAATACATTGATCCATGCAAACATTTACACTGGCCAATGGCGGATTTGAAAACTTTTCTAAAAATTTATACTGAAGCAGCGTTCCAGATGGACGTAATTAAATCGTAAGCTCGTTTTACCGTACATTGTTAGATACTTGATTCGATACCAAACTGATTCTATTTTGCTTCAGACAACCGACACTGAAATCTATTTGGAAACGTTATATGGATGGAATTTCGGGATGCTTAATCGCAATGTATCATAATTGAAAAAAAAGTTCAGAGTCTGCCGATAAAATGAAGAATGGAATGTGTAGCAAACTTTATGATGCAGTTTGTTTGTAAACGTTTCGTCGGATTAGTTCCTGTTGTATTTTATTTTATTTATTTTATTCAATAATCGACGCATATTGTAATATTTAGGTAATCAAATTAGAGGAGTGGATATTAGATATTCCTTGCGTTCCGGTCAAAGTTGTATGGAAAGAAAAACCGATTTGTTAATAAAACTAGTATTATTTGTGATTTATTTTCTGAAACAATAATATTTTTAGAGAAAACGCTTCATTTCCAAGATATCTGTCTGCACAAATGTGAATAATAATAATAATAATACGTTAAAATTATATAATATTTATTGATAATTTCAGGCATTTTTTGTAAATAATTACCATGTGATGAACGAAGTATAATTAAAAATCTGTACCCTCTTTTAAATATACAGGGATTTACACGTGTGTGTAAAGATTATTCCAAACTTAACATTAAATTGTAGATCATATATTCTTTACATGCATTCATGCATCCATGCAGTGATGAGCAAAATAAGGATAACAGTATACCCTGGCAAATAAGACTATGATTTAACGTACAATAAAATACAAATCTAGAATGCCGTACTTAAAGGAAAGTATCAAATAACTAAGAACTTGGGCACATTCATGTAGCCTTCCAGTCATTAATTGAAAAACTACTTCACTCTCTTTTGTTGTCTATTTCTATAAACGTCATTCGGGGGTGGGGCAATGGCATCTTCTTCCTCACTATCTTGATTACCCTGACCTTGATGGAAGCCTTGTAATTTTCTCTTGAAACTTCTTCGTCCCCTCGCAGTATTTGGGATCTCCTTGTTACGGTCATTATGACCATCGTCGTCGTGTCTATCCGGGTTAGCAATCCAATGGACTGATTTTGCAATGTCGAATTGTCCGGGATCTACACCCTCACCAGTAGCTATTGGTGCGCTGTCAGGGAGTTGGAGTCTAGTAATTAGGGATATCAGTTGGTCAACGGCAACGAAGGGTCCGTGAAAATATTGTGCTGCCGGTAGGATTGAAATGAAATGAGAGGCAATTGGAGGCATTGGGAATGTTCCGCCTGAATAAAAAAAATACTATTAGATATCTGATTTGTCACCGGTAAGTGTTCTCACTCACAGTGAAATAGGTTCTTGAATATATTTAGAAAGAATATTTTACCTGGAACGGGATGCTCCCCAGGATAGGCATTAACTTTCGGCTTAAAAGGAATCATTTGTGAAAAATCAGGCCGAACGATTTTATCTTCTTCGTCTTCTTCAGTCTCCGCATTTTCAGCGGTTGTGGGCAACAGTTGTTTATTCGGATTCGAAGAGAGGGCGAGTACTTCATTGTATCCTATGGACCTAAAACAATATAAAATCAAACAATTCAATTACTGAGAACTTGCGGGCAATAATTCCAACTTTAAGCACTTACTTGAGTTCATAGTTAGAACATGGATAAAGATTTAGAAAACGATATCTGTCAATGATTTGGGCGGTATCTTTTCCGTCAAACTCTTTTATCTATATTTGAAAACCAAGTAAAATGATTACATATTTGTATACCATTTCACGGATGCTTTAAAGGTCAGTTAATAAAAACCTGATTCAGTACGGCGCTTCGACGTTTCTCCGTCTTGATGATACTACTTAAATCTCCGATACTTGATTCGAACTCCAGGAATTTATTCCATATATCTCTGTATGATGGTAAAATTATGTATCAGTCATCAGTCACTTTACCCTCAACTAATAAAAAGAAAATGAAATCTTACATTGTTTTCTCTTCTGGAAGATGTCCTGAAGTCAATACACGCTCGAATAGAACTCTCGTGTTGTTATCCTCTATAGGAACATAAATCATTGATGTTAGGAAATTGAGTCTTTATCTAAATCGTATTGATATATATGAACCGGTCATATCATTTATACAAATCTTAAGGGCTTAAAATTAGTGTTGCGCTCGTGCATTTTTAGTTCATTGTCTAGTCCTGCTTTGTAAATACATTCGGTTAGTTACATAAAGTGTTTTAAATGCTTATCCGTCGGTGTCCCTACAAAATCAGCTCAAAAATTGGGAAACATCTTCTGAAAATTAAAGTATTCGACGTAGCCTATCCAATTTCAACTATTATCGGTTTCAAGATTGGAGGACGGAAAGTTCAGATTCAAAGGGTCCGACCTGCAAACCTGCAATCGTTCGCTGTAAGTGTATAGGATCCATTTTTTCATGGAATCTAAGTAAGAAAATTCTACTCGACCTTTGCCGAGAATCCAGTTTCGAACCAATCAAATTCCAACAACATGCGGATTCACGCGGATCAGTGTCTGCCAGATTACCAATCAATAACATGACCGCCAGGCGCTCGGGTTCCGGGCAAAGTAAACAATTTGGCTGTAATGAACTGTAATTTTCTCACTCCTGAGTCCTGAGCCTGACTGCTCTCGAAGTACTTTGTATTGCCGAATCTTCTTGGAGAATGGTTTCATATGATCCCTTCAGGTCATCAAAAGTCAACATCTTACCATTCACGAGACTTATGAAACCTAGTTAGCAACTGGTCGGAGATCGATCTATCTAGTTCTAAACGCGTAAGTTGATAACGGAAGACCCATAAGAGGTAGCCAGAATAGACGATAGACATCAAATCTACTATATGATGAAACTGATGACAGTTACCGTTTAAAGCGTGTAAAGTGCAAAGGACGATGATATAATGAAATAGGCGCTGACATGTTAGTCGAATGTCACTGATCATCGAAAGAACCTTCTAGGGTGACACCTCCACTTACAATACAATGGAACCACTCGAGGCGGTTCCTTGAGATTGGATCCAAATTGCTCGGGATTGATATTTTTACAATCCTGACACTCAAAATAGGTACGGCCAGGGCGTACTTGAGAATCCATTCGCGCGCGCGCGCGCAAAAGCTACATGAGTGTCGCGCCCATTAGCATGACACAAAAGTACACCTTTAAAAAATCATTAATTCGGCCTCATCTTATATTAATATTGTATAGCAGTTAACAAACAAAAACCGTTGCAAATATTAATACAAAATGAGGCCGAATTAATAATTTTTTTAAATCAGGCTTGTGCGTCATGCTAATGGAATGGGCGCGACACTCATGTGGCTTTTGCGCGCGCGCGAGCGAACGGATCCTCAAGTACGCCCAGGCCGTATCTATTTTGAGTGTCAGGATTGTAGAAATATCAATCCCGAGCAATTTGGATGCAATCTCAAGGAACCACTTCGAGTGGTTCCATTGTTAGACGGAAAGAACCACGACCGACACTGTCACTTATGGTTAGGGTGACCATAATTTCTCAGGCCCAAAGCAGTATCCAATTTTGAAATAGGGGGGTCAAAATCGATATTTTACC
>JAQGCA010000901.1:0-21672 GCA_034698945.1 Protaphorura quadriocellata
TGAATGACGGAACACTAACTATAACTTTTGAATTTCGAGTTTCTGAACCTTAAAATATCTCAAAAACTTTGTACTAACGCCTGCACCCTGGCTTGATTTTTTGTGAATTGTCGGGTATGAATTTGAAATCCCACCATTCAAAAATTCAATAATTGCATTTTTGAATAAGATTAGACGCTTCAGACAATTATTGTCTAAAGCGTCGAAATGACGTCATCAGTCTGACATTATTTAAAATTGGTGGGCCAAATTGCACTCAATGACATGTAGATAAAATAAGCCAATCCAAGAAGACCGAATTTAAAAAAAAAACACAAAAACAATCGTACCATACGAGCGGCAGTCACAAAAAAATACAAACAGTTTATTATTGAACTAAATCCAAATAAAATATGTAAAAATATTTAATAAAAAGATAAAAACTGATGGATGTGTTCGTCAGAATATGGGCCTACATATACCTACACCTGATTTTTTTTCTTCCATTTTTCGAGTTCTGAGACTAGATTTTGAGGTAGCCTACGTCTACGTGGTGCGTGCTGGGAACCCTTTAGACTTTTTTTAAAAAACTTGTTTATTTTTCTTATGACCGTCAAAGTGACCTGGGTCAGAACTCAAACTCCAGGCCTAACTTTGAATCAATTCCGCAATGTGGATGGTCCAAATCAGGACGAAATTCCAAAGGCAATTAATTGTATAATTTTTTTTTATCTTTTTGATTAGGTGGAATGACGGTGCCATCGCCATCCATGGTGGAGAATAAATAATCTAAAAAGGCCAGAAATTTTGAAATACCCATTGAATGCCATCGTGGACATGTTTGAAGACGTCTTTGGTGATGACCTGGAGTTGTGACCTTGTGATGGAGGACAGTGAGCAGTGATAGACAGGAGAAACGAAGAATTGATCAGTCGACTCTCACTCATAAGTACCGTGGTGCAATGAGTGAATAATTTTGCACGTCCACTTTCCACCTCACCTCGGAGTGTCCGAATTTGTGCACGTTTCCGTGCTTGTATTGTAAGTCTACTTTTTTATACGTCTGATTTTGCCTTTTCCACGATTGACAGTGAAAGTCAAGGTTTTTAATGTAAACCCAAATTTTAAACATTTGTGTATGAAATGTGTGAGGAAATTACGAGAATACGTAGAAGATGGAACATTTTGTGTAAAAATTTTGCTCAGCAAAAGACTTGAGTATGATATGACTGAACTTGAAACTTTGACTGACTCACCCACTACTTCAATGTAATCGTTTTGTCAAGTAAACTGCAAAGTCGGGTCGTCGTCGTCAGGTTATTCAAGTAAACTTAAGTTAAGTATCTTCTGTCTGGAAGTTAATTTTCAGAAAATACGTCGTATACGTGCACAACATGCTTTCTCCAATTCCAACTACCTCTTACTCATAACCTAACCCTACCTCAGACTTGAGCCATGAAGACTGTCCTATCAATAAATTAAGCCAAAATAAAATTATAGAATAAGGAAATAAATTGTCTTCGCAGTAGTAGTACGTGTACGTAGTGTCCAGAGTCGGTCTTTCGTTAAGTGTATTAAAATTAGCCTGACTTTTGTCTGTCTTGTCTGAGGCCGTTTTCGTCTACGACTGATTATATGGCGGGTGCGGATGGACTAGTTAGTGGTTAACTCGTTCTACCTGTATGGTTAATTTAGTTAGTCTATCTCCTAATGCCAACAGGAGTTCCCTGGTTACAAAAATTATTCCGTATCCGTATGTATGGGATTGTTTTTGTGTCAAGTCCGTCGGATATGTGATTTTGTGTGAAGGTAGTGGGAGTAGTAATGGCAAGTAAAGAATTGAGTGGAATAATGGCAAAAATCTGAGGAGAGAGGAGTGTTAGCAATAGTGGCAAGTGTTCAAGTCCGTCTAGGTCTGTCTTAGGTGAAGGAAGGACCAGAATGATTGGTGGAAACCTCCGCTATGGAAACCCTATCGCCTTCAAAAAAATTTAGCCCCATGGTTGTTCCAACGATATACACGTTTCTTCCTTCCAAATCCTCAGGATACATGCGATTTCTAAGCTCCAAAAACGCCATCATAACATTGCACTGGATTGAGGATGGGGCCAGGCAAAGTGCGTAGGCCCGAATATACGGTTACGCACTCTACGCATATTATGCGATATACGATCGTACCAAAATATATACAGACTTCAACTTAGCAACGTGCGTCTGGGGTATACAAAACAGCGCAGCGATGCCTGTACCAGTCTTCCCCCCTTTTTCATGCGATTCTCCAGCCATTTTCAAGCCCCAGTCCTAGTGCAACGCTGCGTTTTTCCTTGCAATGTCAGTGCCAGTGCCAGTTATTCCAACCTTAGCCTTCAAGCTTGCAGTGCTGGTACGAGAGCACACAACCCTAAAATTCGCTGCTTCCCAAAATGCGGGAGGTTTACGTAGAATATATGGCCCATATATGCTCCTACTCCTCTACATTCTATATGCTGTTCCTGCATTTCTATATCCTGACATTTCCTAACTCTATCCGGTTTTTTTTCTTGGATCGAGGAACTCTAGTCAGCAGTGTTAGTGTTGTGGGTTGGCTTCTTTGGATCCACTGGAAAGGGGTGGTTGGGCTGTGCGGATATTTACACAAAATTTTTCAGGGTCAATTCTCGCACGGTGAAGACAGAGGAAGATAGCGACCAGACTTCAAGTCAAGAGCGCATCTTGTCCAATCCCTCTGGTCACCCGCACAAGAATATGATGAGTCAGGACAAATATTCCTTGAGAAGAAATATCTGCGAGACCACTTGCATATTATATGGATATGGATCAATAGGGAATGAAAATGGCGACGATTATTGCCAAAAATCCAGTTTCAGCTTCTGAGACATTTTCCAGAATTAGAATGAAATCTCTGGGCCTTAAGTCGGCCGGCGTGAATGAAGCGGACACGACGAAGATTTCACTTCCTAGTGAAAATTGTAATGATTCGCTGACTTGTGAATGCAAATCTCTAGTCGAGGTCCCGAAAAAATCGATGTAGTGATGAAACGACCCAGGAACAGGATCCTACTCAATACCGGATATTTTTAGCCACTACATTCACTCCAATAAAACATATTCGTATGCACCCAAAATATGTGTTAACGTTCACATCAAATTACTGCAATTGGGATTCCGTCTGGTTTCTCACTCTATTATTAGCTAAATTCATGTTCTAGTTTCTTAGAACGAAATTATTGGCCAGATTATTAATTATATTATTAAAGGCAGATTGCTTGAACCGCCTGGCGCTTACCCGTATAGTCTCAAGATTACGTGCGCCAAACATTTCTTCCAGCAAAACTAAAATTCTGGATAACAAACTTACCTCTTTGCAGGATTTTCCCGGTGTGAAACATGCGAATGATGATGAATATTACTGAGACGAGGGGTGGCAGTAGTACCAGAACCCGAGCCCAAATGATTCCAAAACTCCATCATATTATTTTCTCTGGTAAATATTTTGGTAAGAAGGGCGGACCGACACAGTGAAATTCACTCAGAAATCCAGTTGTAAGTTGTAGCAGGTGAATAAATAATGAAAACGTGATAAAATCATCAACTTGTAAGATGTTATTTGCATTTTGTGTTATCCAGCCCCCTTTTTAACACTGCTTGTCCTTCCGTTACTCACATCAACATTTACCGGCGCGGTTGTAAATTTTTCCTGAGTCCCTTTATGTTTTTTTGATAATTGAACTTGGTTTGTTGTTTATCGCAAGAGACTCGGACAAAGTTCAACTCATGTTTCTTCGATCTCGTCTCTTTGAAGAAAATCCACGCACTTGATCCATTCCTTCTCATATGCAATGCAATGTGCAATATACAATTCAACCATAAAAACCTGTACTCGTCAATTCTGGACAACTTTCTTCGTACATAACACCCAAGATGAAAAAATTTCACAAACCAGTTCCAGTAATTCAAATGTAGGCCAACTTTCTCTACTGGATTATGCTTAAAAATTTCTCCTCACGAAAACTCACGTACTAAATGCCACACAATTTAGCCTCATTAAGATTACATGATAACGCAATAAAACTATTCAGACTTGAAATGACTTTCTCCGGTGAAATATTTGGACTATGACTTGGTTAGGAGTAATAAAAACTTTGTAATTAAAACTTAACTAATGGAGTTATTATGAGTTAAAAATTAATGTTCTAAAATCAGTCTTATAAGAATGCATGCCTTTGAGTAACTCCTACATTCGCAGGCACCTTCCTTCCTTTTTGCTGGTAATTTTAGTTGTGTTTTTCGAGGGGTCTACTAGAGTTTCTAGGTTTAGCTTATGTTGAGATGGGTTACTCAAACTTTACTATTCCGTCCGTTCCGTTCCGAATCCTTACCTAGGCTAACCCCCAAAAACATTTCACGCCCAGTTGCGCCATTCCTAACACTCCCCGCAGGGTACACTGGCTATCCTTAACTGAATACAACCAAAAATATCAAGGTCTCATCATCAGACACAATAATCCAGCTCAAGTACCCCTTCAAGTCCCATCCCGTTCAATTATCCATTTCTTCCTTCCTGAAAAGGGTTTACACAAAAATAAAATCAAGACTAAATTAGCATGCAACCAATGAGTCAAATTTTTATCAAAATCGGGACTTAAGGGCCAAACCCAGCGTAGACCCTAGCCAGAGTTGACTCTCTGCGTATATTATTGCATTTTGTAGTGTATTATGGTGTAATGTAATGTAATGTAAGTACAAGTTCATTGCATATTGCATGGAAGAAGAAGAATACCCTTGATTAACAAGGGATAATATTCAGTTGTAAAATTTAGAATCATTTGATTTCCCGAAACTTATTTGGAGGCGGAAGCATTCCTATTGCGCTGAATACGAATATGAAAGTTCCGTCGACTTATTTCTGGTAACATAACAACCTGCCATGAGGGCGTGACTTCCGTCAAAAAATATTATAGACTTTCTTGATTTCTGATTAGAATGAAGAACCTTGCACATTGATTGCTATTCCAAGACATATTGATGGGTTTAGGCGAGAATGATAACAGAATTTCAAAAATTTCTAGCTACAAACTAAAATTTTATACGTGAATTGTCTTCAAATTCAAAACCAAGATAATAAGTCCAGGGTTTCAGTAGAATATATTTGACAAGGGCATGGGAAGTACGTTTCAGTAATTTCCCGCAATGAACAAAATTTTATCTGGGAACTATTGAAATTGAAACCATGAAGTCATACGATTTCAGGTACATGTTTGGCATGGTAGTAGGATTTCAATATTTTCCGACAACGAACCACAAAAGAATCTGTAAGAAATCTTAAAGCACATATCGGAATTGACTATTCTGAAGGTTTCAAGTTTTTTTTTTACAGTTGAATAGTGTCCCTTTTAGTAAGATGCGTTGTGAATAATGTGTTGGTGTCCCTTTGGACGTTGTAGGACTTAGGAATAAGTAGTCCTCGACCGCACTTACTTGGACATGTAAGGGATGCGCACAAGGCCATTAAAGGGAGTAAAAAAGTGTAAGGAAGGTTGAAAGTCTACGCGAAACCCGTTTTGCGCTCCAGCTCCTTTTGTTCGAAAAAAAGAGACCCTAAAACTTAAAAGTATGTGGACCAAAGTGTATGCATGAAGAGTTTCCGCAGGCTCGCCAGATGTTTCAAATGTCTTCGTATTTCCATGGAATGAATAGAAATATCACTTTTAAAATTATACCAAGGGCTCACGGTCCGTGCAAAAAGTATGGGGACTTAAAACTTTGTCACCCAAGAATTTCACAATGTCCTCATTTTTCACTCCCTTCGTACAGCCGTTCTAAATATTTTTTTTTCAAACATAGGTAGTCCGTTTGACTTTACATTGCATCCATTCTACACAACTGGTCCAAGGCAATGCACATTGCAATGCAAGACTGCTTACTAGCTATTTTAAAGGGGCCCTTACATAAGAGACGTTGAATTATAATTATTATCATTCCCAATTTCTTCACTAGAAAGAGAATATAATTGGACACGATACATCGATTACTGTGGTAATCAAACGATTAATTCTTGTCCGGAATATAATTACCAGAATGATATCAGAATGTTTCTTTCTTAATTTTCCTTTTAATTTCCGGTGAAAATTTTTGCGTTAGAACAGAGCTGCTTCTGCGAATCTTAACGTGTCTGTAAGAGAGGTCAAACCCCTGATGCATCATCAAGGACCAAAGATAAACGTCTATAAGTTTATAAGTTACAGACCTTGAGGGTGCTGTCTCCGTTAATAAATAAATAAATATTATAATTTAGACTCTTTTTTAATTTGAAAATTGAAACATAGAATTCAATTTTCATTTTTCTAACAAATAACTTTCTCCACGAAAAGAAAATTCCGTTTATTGAGATTACAGAGACTACATTTATCCACATTTAGCGAGATATTTCAGGAGATATTAATTTTTATTTTGAATTCCTTGTCTTGAAAGGAATTGATTGAGTCAATTAAGCAATACATAGTTTATTAAACCCACACACAAATATTTGATTGGATTTTAATTTTTTGCTGTTGTGTGCAATGTTAATGTTACGTAAGACTCCACATCAGGCAGGACAGGATAGTAGGATGCGGTTAGAAAATGTGTTTGTTTTTGTGGCGTTGCATTGGGATGACTGGTGGTATTAAGTGAAGTCAGTCAGTCAGTCAGTCAAGCCGGGATTGATATATATGTTAAACAGAAATAAAAGAGAACCAGAAGATAAAAGTTAGTTAGTCGTTAATCAATGTAGTAGTGCGTAATGTAATGGATGAATGCAAAGATGTTCAATCCAAGGGAGTCCAGAGTTCAGATGACTCACGAGGGATGCCTCGAGGTGGGTTTGCTTCGAATCAATTATAATGTTTTATAATATTCTCTAATATTTTATAAAAAATACAACAGTGAAACGCGGGCTAGTTCCACCACCTTGCCGATACGACCGGGCCGGGTCTGTGTCTCAAAGTTAGGCCAAAGTTATATCCCCTATGAAGGTCATGGCCACCTAAACGGCATGGTGACATTTCTGTCGCCTGAGACAGGTTCTAATTCCAATGTTGGACTTTCTGTTTCTTGGGTAATTTGTCACTTGTAAAATCTATTTCTAATAAAATAGAGGAGAAGAACATCTCACTTAATTTCACCGCAACGACCGGAGGAAAATGAGAAGGACGATCGGACGATTCGGACGGACAGAATCATTGGGCCATGGATTTTATCGGGAATTCAGCATTGCTAGAATATATACTTAATATATACAAGTTAGTTTTCGGTCATACTACCGCCTTTAGGAATTCACCTTAGATTTTCAAAATTTCAATATTTTCCGAATTCCCAAATTTTCAAAATTTTAGAATAATTCCCAAATTCCGAAATTTTAATCGGAACATTGAAATTTTGAAAATCTCGGAATTTGGAAATTATTTCGTAATTTTGAATTCACTGTCAGATAAGAAGAAAGTAAAAATGAACAAAGGTGGTTATTTGGCACGTACCCTTCGCAAATCTCAAATTGTAAGAATTATAAAAAAATACGTCCTTTCGATATATCAATAAAATCGTCTATTTTGGAAGTCTAATCCATATTTCGGAAACTATGAATATTTGAAACCCCTCACATTCAATTGGAGGACTCCGTACTCCGTAGTACATTTTACAACTGGACGGGTACAAGTGCCGACCACCTTTCCATTGTGACTAAAGTACGAGCATGTGTTTCAAAGGTCGTCTAGGGCAGGTTTCACTTTAATCCGTCCTTTCTCTTGATATTTTGTAGACCTTATAAACTAATTCTATTATGTACATTCGGTTTAATTTCCAACATTGTGTGGTGTATCTGTCTGACAATTACGATTTTGGAAACTTACATTTCCTGAACCACTTTTACGTATTTTGGATGAATAGGCTTTCTGCAAGTACTTGGCTCCATTACATCATCCCAATAACATTTGCTGGAAGCGACTCTTCTTGAAGCAGCCATTTTTTCCCTAACTAGATGGATGTGTAGTTGAGTTCGGTTTGTAATTTTTTGTCTCATGAATTTCTAACCCATCCAGTGGGGTAAAAGTGAATCTGTGCTGACTTGAGTACAGTTACATGATTGTACACGGTTTGAGATCAGTAGGGCAGGAGTGGTAGTCATGTTGGCGATGGTACATTAGAATTGGATGCGAACAAAGTGTGATATCATGGAAGTAGAAGACGTGGTTCTTTACATTAACATTAGCACATATTACTTGGCCATGTGGATGCGGGATGTGAATCTCCGAGTACTCCAGCTATTTCTTCTGATCTTGACTTTGACTCTACTCATTCCAATTCAAATCCCCTCCCTCAACTTTTTTTACCCTTCCATTTCCTTCCATCCTCCAACAATTTCCTACTTTACTTCCACCACCGCTCTTCTGCAACCTTGAATTACGGTAAGACGTTCAATTACCACGAGTCACAAACATCAGGTGGATGACACAAATACAGATTTTCTCCAAGTTTCTTCCAATCCTGGAAGTTCCGAATGCTGGAGGCAACCGATCTGGCCGGATACCACGAAGCGTAGGAACCATCATTTTGATATACCATATTTCTACGTTGAACCTGACTCGACACCGAATCGAATCAGACAAGTCAGGCTCACTTGCTTCTAATCCGAAAGATTCTGCGCATTTCAGAAATGCACTTCGACTATCCGGAAAATTCCCAGGCGTTCTGACACATTTTACCTTTGGTTTTCAACATGGTTTTGAGATTAGACAAATGCGAGTCATATTCTAATTAATCAACGGCCACATGCGGTTGCTAGCCGGCGATAAGCCAAGCGTCTACATACAAGGTTCCAACGTTAACATTCCTGTTGGAGAATCATGGGCGTCGAATTATTGCAGAGTTCAAATCTGAATTGAGAAGTAGCGGATTGGAAAATGTAGAAACCAGAAAGGGGGCACCAGAAATGGATATAAACTAGAATAAGGTTCGGCCTGGTGCTTCTATTCATATCTGAATTCAGAACTTTGTATTAAAGAAGCTATCAGCCGAACCTGACCCGAAACCGACGAACCGGTGGTGGGAAGAAGTCATATTTCTTGTTCAACCCGGCCTCATGGTTTCTCGGTCCACATGGAACAACACTCTAACATTCCATTAAACGGTTCCGCAAGGAATTAAGTTGCAGCACCTATCCAGAATGCACAAAACATTATAGCAATAGCTATATTGTGTTGGTTAATCAATGAATTTGGAATCATAGAATCCATTCTGATGGCCTATTGCATAGAGTCATGGATTGAGACATATTGAAATGGTGGAAGTGGTTGAGATTGTAATTACGAATTGTATTGTAATGTTTCGAAAACAAAGATTTGGTTTGGTCAAATCTCGAGATTTTAAATGAGCACATGATTGACTACCATGATGCGGCTCTGTATCTCTAGAAATGAGAATTATACTCATATTTTATTCAAAATTAGCTAATTCTGTCAGCTTTCTCCATTTGACCATCGGGGAAAGTCCTTCTGACAGTGTAGATATCTGATTCTATTTGAAACATTAATCTTTACTTGCGCTCTTGCTATAGATTTCCTAACAAGAATTGAAATGTCACAAATTTTGCCTATAGCAAACTTTTCCAAGTGGACAACCATGGGCTTTCTGCAAATGTCGAACAAGTAAAGGTATAAGATTGAGATTTGAGTGAGGGTGGACACTTCGAATGTTATCCCCCAAACATAAAGGCATTTTCCTCTGACCAGATTCATGAGTAACATTAATCGTCCAAAGTTTTCTGCTGCCCTTCGCAAAGAAATTTCTTTTGTTCGGGACAAGAGTTGTAAAAATTGTGTTCGGGAAGAAGAGAGGTTAAGAAAATCGGATTTTCTTGCTACCTTCTTGGAGGGTGTACCAACTGACTAACTTACGACTCTTGAGAGCAGACAAGAAGTTGGTGGAGGAAGAGGAAAAAACTTGTACAGGGGGAAGATCAATGAGACAAAAAATGGATGAGGGAAAATGGTCGAATTGAGTCAGTGCATTGGAGATGTAGTCAAGTCTTGCAATGCCATTCCTGTTGGCAACCACCCGGTGTGGTCACCCACTGTTCATCGTTTTCGTATCCAGTCCTTAAAGCTATCATGGCATTGGCAATTCGAACCCACACCTTAGATATGTCTCAGGGCTGAGGTCAAATAAACAAAATTTGCCAAAACTACCCCAAAATATCGTTATTGTAGTGAAAAACTTGTTTTGAGACCAACTGAGCTAATGGACCACCTGGCTGAGACGCCTGGATTTGTTGTAACCAGATCATAGGCTTCACCATCTTACGTCCCCTATAAGTCGAAAACCCTTACGATTCTGTATTCCAGAAATAGAAAAAATTCCGATAATAATTCTAATAGACCATTTTGGGGTCCAATTTTTCAATGCTAATGAAGATCTCAATTATGTAATGGAATCGCGGTGTCTATTAATAAGCGATATCTACTCTTGGGTGAACAAGCAGAGTCCAAGAATACTTTATTTACATTAAGTTGTAGTATTCGATTTGAAAAGTTAAAACGAATGATAGTACGATAAATGCTTCGCTTCGCTCGCTCTTCTGTGGCGGAACCGTGACGGGATGACATACGTTCTAGTTTATCTACTTTAACATAACATGGTTACCAATATCCGTCTTAAAGGGTGACAAAGTGACGAATACTGACTTTAATCAGAAGAAAATTGGACGTATAAAGAAACGAAAATCTTAATGTTTAACAAAATAATATTTAAAAATAAACTTTCCACAATTTTTGGATAGTATATACCTGAATCTACGTATAACCCGAGACATGTATGGCAAACCCAGAGGGTTGAAGAAAGGAAAGGAAAGCAACCTTTCTCATTAAACTTTTGTCCAAAAACGAACAACCCTTGGAATCCGGTCCACCTCAACCCAGAAAGCGGACATAATCTCAACCTAATATGATATAATCAATTTTACTCCCTTCACCTGACACCAACTACCCAGAATCACATACAGATTTTCTGTGGGACTTTCGTCATTGAGGTCAATTACGTCAAACTCGAAACCAGACGAAATGATTTCATTGATCTAAAATAAGTGCCAAAGAGTGTGCTACCAATTAATTTTATTTTCAGACTTCTAATCAAAAAATATCCGGGAAGGTTTATATGCGATTTGAGTTAACGATATCTTCAGATTTCTGCTTTTAGTAGTTATAGTGACTCGATACTTTATCGAAGGCGCATCGGCATCAGGCAATGTGGAGCTCCGTTATGATTTTTTAATATTGCGTACTATTGAAGGTCAAATTTTCGATTCCATGAAATGCAGCCAATAAAAATGAAGAAAGCACTCGGTTGATTTCCCTGGAATTCGAAATGTCATGTCATGAGAATATTTTCCTTGATAATTAAAAAACGAATATCCTGCAGAGTTCAGACATTAGAGTAACAGTCAAGGAGAGGGGTGAATTTAAAGGACGCAAGTTCGGTTGTTTTGTGTTGGGTGCAAGAAAATCCACGGACAACCTGTTTCTAAATTCTCCCTTGTAAATAGGCGCTGGTGAGGATTATTACTTGCCAGGCTTTCCGAAAGGAATATTTATTCGAAAAAAAAACCCAGAAAACAATGGAGTTTGGAAGAGACTACATACTTATATAGCGGGTCGACTGCATTGCTTGCATACATGCAATAGAAATGCAGTCCGAAATATGCATCATACTTATGGAGTTGCATGATATTTTTGTATTATTATGGAGGATCGAATCAAATCCCGAAGGACGTCTAGTTTTGGTGTAGAAACATGCACGCATTGGACGCATTGCATGCACGAAGACTGCAACAACCCCTTCTGTGTGCCTTTTGGATTGCTGATTCAATGCCAACTTGGTTCCAGGTAACTTGTTTCAAACATGGGGCTGGGTTAGCCGGTGGCAACCCGAATCACTCCTTTGAATTATTGGGACCTGGATGACGATGAGGAGTTTCGTAATACTTACTTGTTTATGCTTCATCACCTTTTCAAATCCATTACGTAATTTCATTCCCTAGAGTCCAACCCATCCGAATTTATATCACCCTCCGCCTCCAATCATCCTATCGTCCAAAAAAATTGTGTCTACAGGGTGATGCATAATTACTCACTCCACCCCCTCTACGATGTAAGGTGAATAGAGTAATACGAAGCGCGTTCACCTTTTATGGTGGTGCCTTATCACTCTAGGTAACCACAATGTTGTTCCTATTATCACGTGTGTCTGGAATGTAAGAAACGTTAAAGTATGGATGAGTTCATTTCTGAAAGCCACAATAATAACAAAACAAATAACGGACTTTCTCTTCCTGCTTTCACTTAAAAGCTATCTAAGATTGCAACGTCTCCATGCAATCTTAGATTACATTTGAATTTAATGAAAGTAAAATCTGTGTTAATTGACAGAAGACAAATTATATTAATTTTATTTTTTAGATAAATTTTGTCTCCACCTATAATGAATTAGTATATGTACATAACCAGGGTCTTTATTGTAATAATTGACCTGTACTCGACTCTACGGGTGAGTTACATTTTAGATATCATTATTGAATGAATGGTTGCAGAAAATTGTGTTTGCAACCCTTAAAGTACTATTGTCAAGGGCAGGGTATTTTTTAATAATGTATTGTAGCTGGAGTAGAGACAAAAACAAATTGACATAGACTTCTAAATGTAAATCAATTCTTGTTTGTGTGAGTTTCCTTGGGTTGCGAGTGAAGGCCACGGCCACGTGGTCCGTTCTTTGGCCTTTACAGAATTACGAAGTAAAGTGTAAACTGCAACCGAGAGATTTCGTAATCTCTTCTAACCCTTGACTGTTGAACGGACTCTGGGTCCATTGCCATATTGCATTGCAGATCTATGTCCCATATCCCACTCAGCAGGTCGTTTTCTCATTATTCATAGTATTGTGAGTGAAGGTCATTGCAATAGAGTAATGCCATTCGACTTGAAGCGTTATGACTCACTGGGGTTTAATCGGTTTTAAATTTTAAGGGCTTATTTTTGGTAGTAAGAGACTACCTTGGGTCAGACCTGTTACAACTCTTATAAGTTATAACCCATGAATTTTTGAAATGAAGGCCTGGCTGTTAAGGATTTACATGAATGAATCTGCAAATTTTGCCAGTCCTGTTAGAATTGATGACTTTAATAATAACGTATCCAATTCAATCCAATCCAATAATGGCCTAGTAAAACCCCAATCACTAAGTCGTAAAGGTATCTTGAAGATTGGGTCCGCCGAATATTGAGTAATCAGAGAGGCTAAATGGTGTAACCGCGCGTTCCATACCTGAAAATATAAAATTTTGTGAAGATAGCATAATATTTGATATTTTTAATAGCATGACTTCGAGCTTTCTTCGTTTTTAAGCCCTTCTTAACTTAACTTGTTACCGCCTATTGGGCCTTAAAGTTATATAAAACAGGTACATAAAATTCTTGGTTTTCCCTCAACCTGGGGTTCACTTTTGGGAGCAACTGAGCACTCCATTGGCAATGTCATGTCAGGTTTGCTCGTCACGCAATAATATTTAATTGCCTTGAAATTGGATCTGGACAAGACGGGTTAAATTAAACTAATTATCTTCATAGAATTATTATTTAGGGTGGGGTGGTTAAATTAAACTAATTATCTTCGTGTTATCCAATACACATGATATGTACGGGTAGCTAGGTTGTACGTATTCATGCACACACCTCCACATCAATTCCAATTTCCAATTCAGAAAGTAGGGTAGGAGTGTTAAGTTAAAAAAACAGACATTTGCATTTGCACAACACCTAAACACATCCTTGTTTTGGTTTTGATGCATCTTGTGTTACTATTAGGTATTTTAAATTTCGTGTGATCGCATTTATGGACTAGTAAACTAGTTCATTTGACTTTCCCATGCTTGTATGTATACAGCACGGATAAATATAATATTATTTTGATTAAATTCAATTATATGTATGTAGGTGATTCCTGACATCCGGACTCAATTAAAATATTCCATTCTGTTCAAACTGTACTTTATAATGTTGAGTAAATAAAATTGGAGAAAAAAAGTCATCCCGAGTCTTATGTGTAGAAAATGGAGTGGATCTTATGCCAGGCATTGGGAATTTGTTCCTGGCATTAGCATTAGCACTAGCATTAGGATGAGGATTTGGATTTAAGAGATGCAGATGGAGGGGGACTTTTTTATGTGTAAAAAGACGACGACCCAAAAGTTTGTTTTGAAGTTGCGTGTGCTTGCATATTTTTCTTGACCAAGGCTTTGTTGTTCCTTCGTTCCTTGGCTTCAGAGATTTGAAGTCCTTAGATTGCATCATTGCATGGATTGAGTCCATTGAAATGGACTAGGGCTCATAGGGTTAACTAGTTTTCCCTCACTCCTTCCTCTGGAAATCCAAGTGCATTTTTCTTGCAGGCCTTCAGGCTCCACCAACTCAAAACTCCTTCTCCCCGGATTTTTTTATTGCATTCGACTTCTTTCTCGAATTTTTTTTTTGCATACCGTAACCGAGTGCGTGTACTGTTTAAGATCATTCTGGCTTTGGTTGAGGTTGCTAGTAAATACCAAACTATGCAACTCAATCAGGGTCGGTTCTAACTGCATTGTACAATGGAACAAGGTCAGGGCTCGGCCCATTTCAAAAAAATCAAAATATGTCGGTTTGATGATATTCTTGAAATTCTTCTATTTTCATTTTTTTACTTCTTATACTTTATCCGTCTTTACTAGCTAGGATTACCTTCCCCTGGCCAAGAAATCCCCAATCTTTAGGGAAAGAGTCTGATTTACCGTAGATCTTTTACGGTGAATCATGACAATCACCGTTGTGTGATCAATTAATGATGTGTAAACGTACATACGACTGTAGCTGTGGGAATTTAAACTACATAAAAAATAATTGATTTTGATCAATCGCAATAATTTAATAAATCGATTCATAATTTGTAATTATTTCTACAGCTCTCTGAAATCTCGTGACTTGAACTTGGTGGCCAGTAAAGCTCATTGGATTCTTTCTTGTAAAAAAAAAGAGACGAATCCGTCTCTTCTTTTACAGAGAAAAAATTTCAAGGTTATGAGGACGAGTTCAAATTGTTTACAACAGTTAACCCTGAAAAGTTTGACCGCATAAAGAAATATGTCTTGTCTATGTATCTGAGCTTATTACACTATACCTTATAATTAGGTTATTATTGGGCACTATTTAGACCAGATAACATATTTCCATAACTAATAGCATAAACTTCCGAAAATCACGCCAAGTGAAATTTTGCAGCATCTTATAGTATCATATTAAAAATATCGATGAGTTTCAAGTGGCCCATTCACATTAAAAAATTCTAGAACTGGGACTGAGATCCTTGCACTGCACATCTGAAACCATGTACAATATATGTAAAAAGAAAAGACATACATAGTATGAACGGTTGCATTATAAATGGAGTTCGTGAAGTCCCTTAACACGAAAAAACGAAGGAGTTGAATTGCCAGTGCAGTGCGGCGGAACCACTTCTCAAGATTTTGGTCAGGTTTTTTTAAGTGTCTACTAAAATCGTACCCCTTGCCTGCCATGGCCATCCATCCCTTCATTTCATCTCATGAATGAGAGACTTGACTCGACTAGTCTCAAACTAAACTACTAAATAAGGAATTCAGGCAAAGTAGAATTACATAACATTACAGAACTGCATTGCTTGGTTTTAAAAAAATGAACCGGCTGAGCAAAACTAAGGTAAACTAAACTAAACATAACAGCAGACAGTCTTCTGTATGTTCATACGAGCGAACCTGCACGCAAAGGCCCCTCGACTGCACTGCACACTCTGTATACATTATATTGGGTAAAAAATACTGACGAAGGGTGAAAATTTCATAAGCTAAAAGCATACATAGTCACTAGTCAGTCAGTTACCAAATTCATTTTAGCTAAACAGAACCCAATCCTACTCGAGCATTTAGCATTTTGGCTTTAGATACAGAGATTACAGTACGTACATCGTACGCTGGTATGTATGGGGTGAGGTGTATGTATGAATTCAAAATAAATATATCAAGAAGACAGATAAATCCTGACTACAAAGGTTTCGAAAGAAATACCAGATTTAGCTAAGCGCGGCACAGCGCACGACACGCGCACCCTCGTTCGTGCCGAATGGAAAATAGTAGGCGCTGCAGGAGAAAGTCACGGCTTCGGTAGAAACAAAATTTGTACTCAGATTTGATGAAATTGGATTTTCAGTTTCGAAATCATGCCCGGATTTGCTATCGGTTTCAAATCATGCACTGATTCTGGAGATAACTGTCCACAATCGATAAAGTTCGACGTTATGGGTTTGTTCCGTTCCAGCTATTTATTATCCGGATTCAATGAAATTCGGATTGTGGACGATGCGATTAAAACCGGCTGTGATTGATTCGAGATTCAATAAACTCCACAATACCTTATTCTGAACGGTATGATTTCTTTGTCGCGCCCGCAACAAAAACCACTTTCTGTTTTCGTTCGACGATCGATCACGCAATTATCGTTATGATAATTGTGTGTACGCAAGAGTTAACTTAAAAAATTAACCACCGAGTTAGTGCATTATAGGTTTTAAGCCTGGCCTTGGGTTTCTGATAGAATTGCAATGATTCCATTAGTAAAAAAAAGCAATCATAATCACATGCATCCATACAGGCGTCTTCATCAGTATTCTTCCCAGAGGTTCTGGAGTTCATTATCAAAGAACAGCTCTTAAAGCTTAGCACACGCATGCATAATATTATTACTCACACGCATTGCATTATATTGCACTATTGTTTGTCTCAAGAATATTTATTATATACTTTCCGGTACTGGCACTTGAATTAACGCGAAGCAATGCAAAGTGTCATTTACATAATGATGGATTTTCTAACTAGTAATGCGGTAGTGATACTACTGGAAACGTCTTGCGACACAATGACGCGACGACTTCATACCATTTGAATGGTTTTTAAGTCCATAGAGACGCGATAATGAAAATTAGATGATGGGAATGGCAATCATTATTACTTCTTTCCAACTTTGCCAACTACGCTACGTTTGAGGAGACAACATTCTAATCACATTTACTGATAAAATTATCCCATTTGGGTTTATTTATTTGTCTTCTGAATAATCATTGTTATTTTATCAATAAATGATAAAATAATTATTATTGAAAATGAGTAGGAAGCATACTAAGTTAAGTCAAAACTTGGGCAAAACATATGTGTACGACTAGTACGACTATATATATTATGTAGTGAATGTCGATCGCAATCGCAATATCCGTGTATTCTGGTTAAAAACCAAAATACTTTAAAAATAGCTTAATGTAAAATGCAAGCGAATGAGGTATTTGCTTAGTCAGAGTTCTTGCTCCCTACTGCTAACAAGGCAAAAAGGGTTAAGAAAGTTTATTTCGTAAACTTCCTATATAGCCTCTTTTTCTTCCCTTTTACGTTTGCACATGTACGATGACTACGAACTCGAACGGATTAGTATTGTTAAAAGTTATTGTTGAAACTAAAAATAAAATTGGCAGGAGGATAAACATTCGAAGAATTTGAGTGAGCGACATAGGGTTCAAGAGGTTGAGTTCAACTTGCTGAATAATTGAGGTCTCCGATTCCACAACTTGGTTTCCTTGTCAGACACTTGTATTAGAGTAGGATGAACTCAAACATAATTTTAAAGTCAATGTATTTGAATTTGAACTTATTCTTGTTCATTTAATGCATTTCATAAACGCATTTAACGTCATAAAATTTAACAGACATTGAACCGAATGTCATTAGCTCAATAACAATAAGAGCATTGCTGCCTTGACCCACATATGACTTTATATCATGGAAGCTAAACCTTATTGGTACTTGCAGTATGGGACATATTATTGCAAAGTATACATAATACTATAAGGGTCTTCATTTCCAATCGCAATGGGTAGAACTTCTGAGAATATTTATCTTTTCGCAGCTAGTAAGAAAGATTACAATGCCTCAAGGGTCATCCAATCTTAATTTAGATTTTAGTTAATACTTGGTAAATGACGCATCCCGTAATTGGCTGCTTAGGGTCTCGACGATCCAAGTCGCCCGGCATTCTTACTTCCGTATATAAACTTCATATTAACTTCAATGTTCTGAAAAGTATGTTCCATGCTGAAATTCTAATTTTACAGGCCATATTTATACCAGGCCAAGTACTTTCATGTATCAACCTCTACCAGGCTTAGAAACTTCCTACCTCTGAGTGTTTATTACAGCTTTCAAATGTAATGAATTTAAAAATTGAGCAAATTGACCAAACTTAAAAAATTAACTGATTAGACACCTGGGATTCTAAGCGATGTAATTGACCAGCCATCATTAACATAAATAAAAAACTATTAACACTTGTAAACAGTAAGTTTTATTCTTACTGATTACTAAATGATTGATCACCGCATAGTATGGACAAACGTTCATAATCCTATTCCTACTATCGACAGCCGCAGCCGGTCTGGTATATTATTTGAATAATTCAAACAAAACAAAACCTCAAATTCAAATTGAATTTGAGGTTGAGTTTTCCTAGGAATTACCGGCTCTCATCTACTGGAATAGAGGAAAACCTACCGGGTAAAAGTACTGGTGATTTGACTCTCACAGACTAAAATGTTCTTCTACAGGACTCGTGAGGGCGGTACGGGTAACTCTGCCACACTGGTTAGCTTGGTAGATGCCGCGTTCATATTTACTGTCAGCCATTTTTCATCGCATGAAATAATTTTAGGAGAATATGCACTATGCAAGGTATTCATATTAACTGGCTATTGAATCATTACCCTCCTTCGCTAAGGATATTATGTTTCGAGCTAGATTTTTATGGTGACCAATTTTTTTTATGCTCTCTGACTATTCTGACCTGAAATTAGTGCTAACACGGAATTATGAAAATACGGGGGTTTTAAACCCATCTGTGTTTAACATTATATTCATAGTCACATTTTATCTACAGTACTAGAGCTTCCCATTTGCCCTAGTAGTAAGTAACGTTTCTGTAACCACCCATATTTTCCCTGAAGAATAGAACTGCCAACATCATAGCGGATTGAAGAGGGATATCGATATCGATATAAATACTCCAAGGATCCGTGTGCTATTGTGTTTCGGTAAAATATTGTAAAACACAGTAAAACCGTTGAAAGTCAGAATAAAAATAAGAGAAGCGTATTGATATCTTTCTCGTCTCAAGATTCCCCAAATGATATTGATTCGATTCGCAGACGGCGCAGGCGCGGTAGGAAAGCCAGAATGGCGTCAACTCCGTGTCAGCCATAATTAAAAATTCAAATGTCCCCGCTTTAACTGCCTGGGATGCTTCGGATAGACAAAGAAAAATGGACTCCGTCAACCTCCTCACTCGTTCGCCAACAGCTGGAACGTTAAGACCTCAATTAAGTCACTCCTTACCATTGACCTCACCAACAGCTGCAACGTCAAGACGTCAATCAAGTCACTCCTGACCATTGACCTCACCAACAGCTGCAACGTTAAGACGTCAATCAAGTCACTCCTGACATTTGACCTCGCCATGAGTCAGAAATTCGAGACAATGGATTCCACAAGTAAACTGGAAGAGAAGGAGACAGTTCAAGATGCTGGTAAACCATTTAAAATGGAAAGTCAAGGTTCGACCAGTAATTCTGATAGTCCTCCGGAACCAAGAGCTCGCAGTGAGTTTGATTTGCTGAGTAGAAAATGTGAGAATAAATCATCCGTTTACTTATACTCAAATATTAATTTTGCAAGCGATTTTGTCGGACAATGAATAAAAGTGCATTTTTAACTAGTAAAAATTAATTTACTCTGATATTTAAAAAATAGTCCTGAGGAATGTAGCAAATATGGATGATGTATCAGTGTTGTCTGGAGAGACGCCGTGGTACTGGGTCATGAGAATGGCAGAAGTGAAGCGAGAGCAACTTGGAATGGGTCCTCCGGTTAGTCAACATTTATTTAACGATAAATTGTCTTTATTTCCTTATGTCGTTTAATTGTAATAAATTATGTTCCGAATTTCCAGGTATATGAGAACAGCGATGACAGTGAGTACAGTGGAGAGAGTCAGGAGAGTAAGGAGAGTGGGTACGATACAAAATAAGAAGTCAAGAGATCCTAGAATTTAAAAACTTCGTTAATACCTTAGTCATAACTTATCAAAAAAATGTGACAAATATCGTCTTCATTAAGTTGTTCCACAATCAAATTAATTTCGTTAATTGTTCTAATCCTAAGTCAAAAATTATGTCAAACAATCTGTATTAAAGAAATTTGTCAAACATTATTTTCACCTATTCTATATTCTTTATCTTTACGAAAAATCTAAGGAAGTTTGGAAGATGCCTATAACATGTAGCCGGATCAAATAATACAGAATTAGCGAAATAACTGACAGTAAATTGCTTATCAGCAGAATTCAGTTGACATTGTTTGGTCTCCTTGATAAACCTTAACTGTAGTAAATATTCTAGCGATAAATTGAACATTAGCCAAATTACAAAGTGCCAAAGAAAGTAAAAGCTCCAATTACTGCACTGCAGGAAACGAATTTAATTATGCAAAACCGAATCATAATCATCCCCCCAATAGAAGTACCCTTGACCTCATTTTCACTTAGTATTACAACAACGAGCACCTTTTAAAACAGACATGAAACAAAGAAAGTATGTAAATTAACTATACTACGGTTTTTATGGTAATTAATTTAATAATTTAAATTGTAAAACCCAATTTTAAAACTATTTGCATATTTGAACTCGAAACATTCTCAAAGTTTAATAATTACTCATATTTTTGATACAATTCACACGAAGAGTTAACAGACATGAATTAGATTATTTGTATATTCTTGGTTCGAGATTTCAACGTTAATATTTCAGGATTACGTCAATAAAATAAAAGAGTTTCTAGTAGAAACTTTCGCTTGAAGCTTGGGCTTTGGCAGGAGGTATGATAATCCCAGAAGCTTGGACTTCACCGGCAGGTTCGACGACAGACGCTTGGACTTGGACTTGAGGTTCGAGTCGAGGGTCACCACAGTCACCAGGCTCTCGGTATCTACAACTTCGTAGTGCGTACACGATGAGGAATACGAGTACTGCAAAAATCAAGTATAAGTAATTTTATATTACTGTAATGTTCAGTTGTTTGGAGCGGATGAGAGAGAAACAAAGAACTGACCGAGGAAAGTAAATGATACTCCATAGAAGAAGCGAGCATACCAAGAGTCCCCACATGGCCCAATTTGAGGGCATTCTTTCCCCGGATAAATGACAGCATATGTCAAAGAGTCCAAAGTGGGCTCATCCCCCTGATTAAGACAAACAGATCCATTCACGCCTTTGTACCAACTGCACATCCCCCGAATGCATTCCCAACACGAAAGCCCAGCAATACACGGCGAAAGCGGCACTACACAAATGATCAATAGGTATCATCACACACACACATTAATTAATTATCACATTAAATTAATTATTTATTTATCAGTAAATCTACTCTGCCACTGTATGATCTCGATGTGACCTATGAGGATACTATTTTGAGGACAGTCGAGTCAACCTTTGACAGCTTGACAGCTCGAATTG
>JAQGCA010000902.1:0-21667 GCA_034698945.1 Protaphorura quadriocellata
CGGTGGATTCTGCTCAAATTTACAGCAAGATCCTCAAATCGTACTGCCAAACAGTAGGATTTTTTTCAGATTTTTCAAACATCTCCAACTGCCTCATCCACAGGACTTTTCGGACAACCCTCGTACAAATGTCAATTCGAGATTTCGACAATTTTATGACTTGACCTAGTCGGCTTCAAGAATTAAATAGTTTGACTAATGTACGTTGCCGCACAGGTTCCACCCATTGTTTGAGGTTTTAGCAGTTACAATCTGCAATGCAGTGAAGTAATTTGGTATTGAGTTCTGAGTATAAAATGAATATTCGAAGGCCTCAAGCGCGTTATGTAAGTCTATGTAGAAAATGCGTGAGTGATATGAAGAAGAAAATCGGGAGAAAGGCGGCAGTCTTTCATTTCTTAACTTAGAAAATATGTGAGAAAACCGGTGGTGGTGGTGCTGTGCTGTGCAGTGCCGACAATCAAGACTCAATTTGTCTAATGGATTTCGATCTCGTCGAAAAAAAAACATGTTTTTTTTCTCACTTTGTCTTCTCCTGGCTCCAATTGACTTTTCACGCTTTCCCTCTGCCACTGGAAGGTAAAGAGAAGTGTGTGTGCTCTTTTTCATTCTACGATTTTTCACTTTCTCCCTTTACTTCCAGGACTTTCACTTTTGGTCACATCTGCATTTGAATTTTGCAAGGTTAAATTTTGCTAATGTGATGTCGAGAAGGCTAAAGACCAAGCACGAAGTGAAGAAAGGTAGGCGACGCGAGGGCGAAGTGCCAAATCACTCATTTGAAGGTACCCAAGAGTTTTTACTTTTGTGTTTTTCTAGGGATTCGACACTTACGGAAGACTGAGGTTTCCTTGGAAAATGCTTCCTATGAATTAATTAATTGGGTTCATGGAGCGAATTGATTTGGAAAGCAGGAAGTGATTGCGTAATTCTCTACCTGAAATCAAATGACTTATTTAGTCATCCCATTTCTTTGAAATTAGGTACTTTCGTGTTTCTCTAATGACTGCATGAAGAAACTCATAAAACGTTGACAAACTTTACGGAACACTCCTAAAGTAATGAATGACTTACCACGATTCAGCTCTGCCTAACGTTAAAAGGGCATTATTGAATAGGAGATTAAATTCGGACGGGTTTAAATTTTGCACAGGTGATTATTTAACGGTAGTTTTGAGTCTGACAAGCCGTACTGAATAGCCTAATACTCTTTACTAGTGCACAAATGAAGTTTTGAGACTTAATTCACTCAATTTTATCCTTACGATCTGATATTTTTGAAGTTGTCAGATATCAGATTACGACAAATGACGAATGTCGATATTAAAATTATACGAAGTATTAGTGGAACTTACGAACTTAATAAAAGTCTAAAACTTTAGAGCGACTGACCCATAATCGGTAAACTCATGACATGGCTGTCCAGTCGACTTGGACGATTACCTGCATTATGCCAAACTTTCTTACTAAATAATATAGACACAGAATCGATTAAAGTAGGACGACGACGAAACAAGAAGCGGAATCCGATTGACTTTCGTCGTAGCGAGAGTTTATTTGAGAGAGACGTTTAGGAGCGTGGTAAGTTATTGTGTTTGAAATATTATGTGGAAGGGATGAGGTTATCGTCGGACAGTATCGCTGAACGACTTTATCGCAAAGCGTCGTAAACTCGTAATATCATGTGAAAGACACACGACAGGAGTTTCGGAAGGTTTTAGACCATTATGTGTACGTCCGTACGTAAGTACGTGTGTCTGATGTGGGTATTTGTATTTGTGTGTGTATGTCTCTGAGATGAAATACCCAGATAAGTTATAGGTGGCTTAGGGCAAATGGCAGGGACTAGTATAAGGGAAGGTTTTCTCCTCTCTTTTCTAAATTGAAATGTATTAAGCCAGAAAAATAAAATAGCGGAGAGGAAAATCTTCCCAGCAGGTGGTTGGCCAAGTAATTCCCACCAAATTGTGATTTATGACTTTGAGAGTGCACTGAACACTACTACGTAATGTAGACAGTTACAGTATGACTATGCCCATTCTTGGTTGGTTCATGGTTATGGTTCTAGTATGACTTTTACTTTGAACCTGTCTGTACTTTCATGTTATGTGTGTATCCGTTACGTAACGTTGCGTAAGTTTCCAGAAAAAGCCAAAACCATGATTTCCTTTTCCTATCATCCAATTTCTATGGACTAGACTGGACTTTGTAGGTTTAGGTTTAGCCTTCCTTAAAAAATTGAATGAATGTCTTCAGGTATATGGAACGTAACACAGCATATGTAGATGGAAATCGTCCACCGCCCCATTTCTGTTTCGTTTTCGGTTTTGACAGGAACCAAGGTGGGCATCAGACTATTATCTCTTTTTGAGATGGATAATATGATATGTATCATAAGTAACCCAGATATAGATAGTCAGTTGGTTTGAGTTGCTTCGTCCTATTTATTAGTTTTCCACTGTAGAAAGAAAATCGATTATCAAGAGAGGTAAAGGGGCTTAGGATAGGATACGATAGGTTAGACTCGAATTACTGAAACCTCACATTCACTTTCTTGACTCAGGTTAAAAGTAAAAGCGCACCTCAGTCCTATTCAAAATATTCAAATTTTGGTAAAATCAGATTTGCTAGAGTTTCTCTAGAAGGTCATTGCAAATGTGATTTTGTTTTTTCTTGTTCTGTACATCGGATGACGTAGGATTTATCAGCTTTAATTCAAATTTTGAAACTTATAACTTATAACTTTAATTACTTTGTGTTCCAAATCATTCTACTGGCTGACCCGAATTAATTTAGGTGACCATAATGAAACTGGTCTGCTGAGCACTATTGCAAACATAAACATAATCCTAATTTAGTTTTTAATGAGAAAAACGAATCTTAAAGTTGGTGGGAATTCCTTGGAATGAATTCTATTTGCATATTTAGTTGGACGTTTTGGATTGAAATCTTCGAAGAGCGGGCGGCGGGCAGGGATTTTTCTAATCCTTTGGAATCATCCCATTCCCCGTAAACATACGCTGGGTAGGGACTGAGCGTTAAATATGATTTAATTGACTTTTAATGTTCGAAGTTACACTTGGAAATGGGTCGGTCGGTATTACTCAAACCCCACCTTAGTTTCTTTAGTTTAAAGCTCTTCTTCTTTAAGTTTTGTTTTGACGACTTTTCAATAGTAAGGGAAGGCATGGAAAAACTTTTTACGGCTTGGACTTAAGTTTAAGTTGAAGGACGGGACTAGAGCGAGCGGAAGTTGAGTCGACATGGAATGGAATGGGAAGTCATAATATTATTCGTCAGAGTTAGAAAATTCAAAAATTGCCTTGAGGTTTCGAACAACCAGCACATGTCATGTAGGTATTACGACACTTTCAGGAGCGACCCGCATTTATGCCAGTGTTTGAGCTTGGATTGCGTTGCGTATGATTCTATCTATCTCTCTTTCTGTTCAGAACCAGGGCAGGTAGTAAAAAATTTCCTTCCCGTCTAATGCATTTAGATAACAGTTATAGCACCATGCTGGAAATGAGTTAGAGTTGGTTTATTATAAATGGTCTTTTTAGTTCATTTGCTCATGTAGAGGAAAATCCGGCTAGGTTATTAGGCTATGTCATGATCCGTCCACCTTCTATTGTATTGTTTCCCCCTTCCCTTTCTCCTGTCGTAATTTAGTCAACTTCAAGGTTTGCTCAAGTAATTGCTAGATCCGGGATGGACATCTGAAACGCAATATTTTGGGCATTGCTACTATTTTAACTTCTGATACGAATTAATTACCTCATTTTTGTGATTTCACATTTAAAGAATCGACGAGGCATGTAACTTAAGTAGGTTTACCTTGATTTAGAATTAAAATCTATATAATTGGTGGCGTCGACATTGGATATACCGAAATAGAAAGTAACATCGAAGGGACTATTCTAGAAAACTAACTTCATGTCATAGTTCTGACGTCAAAATTTCAGTTCTGATAGTCCGTAATTTGAATCTGACATTTCTCATGATTAACTGAGCTGACAAAATCGGATTCTGGTTTCTGTGAACGTATTAATTTGATGGCATCAGATATTTGAACGAAAGCTGAAGCGGGTAAATCTGATTCTCTTGACACCTCGTGTATTTGTCTAAGTTGAATAGGCGTGAACTCCATAATCTGAAATGGGATTCGTCGTATGTAGAACTGTACATAGACATTTTCTCGTGCGCCTTATGTTAATTCGAGCGAATTCAGACAAGAAAGTGACCCCTACTCTCCCATTTGTTTTAGTTTTACTCAAGACGGACATAGGAGTGAGTTTGAAAAATAAGTGTCTGGGAAGCACTTGGCAGTAATCCTTGGTGTAAAAAGCTGGGCAAGACTTGGCCTTGCTGTTAAGGGTCGAACAGAGTACAGTCGTGGAGATAATCCTTGACCCGAAATTGGCATTTTCCGTGCAATTTATGCTGAAGAAACTTGACTGGCGAGGATATGAGCGTCGTATTTTTTTATGGATTAGCTCGAAGGGGAAATGGAGGAAACGGAGAGAACCAGCACCCAAATGTTGTTTCGTATTTAAGTAGGGACTGAAAGTACCAATATAAAGCTCTTTTGGACATGATGGTGTTGGGATGGAATTTACGTGGTTCTAATAGACATTTGCTACCACGGTTGTAAAAGAGCATTTACGAAATGCACCCTGTGGAACGACGAGTTTTGGCGAGTTTGAAAGGTAAAATCTACAGCAGTCGGGAGTTTGAGTGGTAAAGATCCATGAGATTCGATTCGATTCAAGGGAAAATCATTTAGATAAACTACAGTTTATTAAACCTCTCCCATCTTGCTATTACTGAGTAAGTGGGTGGATAAATTTGAGAGAAATGTTGGGTGGTTCAGCTCGGACTATCCACAGACACAGACATTTTTTCATTTTCTACATATTATCGTTCTTGTTTTTCCTTCTTTCTCAGTTTATGAATCGCTTTCAAATTTTGGGGTGAAAGGAATTGACTTCCTAAAGGGTAGGCTCTATATTTATGGCTCGGGAAATATCTCATATGAAAAATTGTTGACATTTTCGACCTTTTTGTCGGAAGGTTAGGGTTTCCTGACTGTATTAATTTGATTGAATTGAGACAAGGTCAAGTCGTGTTATTCGTGAATGTGTTAGCTTTTCAGGGGAGATGCCCACAGTAGTTGGAAAACACACGAGTCAAGAAAATTCCTTGATAGCGATCACTTACCCGCCTGTTCGTGATATGAATATTAGGCATTTTAGTTTAAAGTATAATGATTGGGAAATATAATTTTACAGAATTTTTGTCAATAGAACTCGACTACATCGGACCAGACGAATTTCTTTTCAAACTGCCGTTGCTTTACATAGCCCTATGGGAGACTACAATTTAGAGTGATTTTAGTGTTTTTTATTAATGTGAATCTTGCATGACAGAGTTGTTGGGTCTGGAGGAGGGAGGTCGGTTAGGTCGGAAGGGAAGCAAAAGAGTAATAAAGAATAAGGCATTTGAAGTAAATAAGGCAAGGCGGGTTTTCCATTGAAATTGACTTGATAGCTCTTGGAGAAAGCTTTCTATTTCCTTATGACTGTGTTCTTTGAGTTTGTGTCGCTCTCTGTGTGTTTATGTCTGGATTTAGAATTCGGAAAGTGTAAGGTAGTAGAATAGAATAGAGTCAATTGTATGTAGTAGTAGAAGCAATGCATTGCGAGCACTAGTGTAATAATCATAAAAGCTGGCATAAGTACTCGTGCTACCTACCTTTTTACATTTGTTTTCTCTTTGACAAACGTAATATGATTCCTTTAAAGGTTTTGACTTGGGTTGGGCCTTAACTTAACTTGACTATGACTACCACCTGCATTGGCAGGCAATTTAAGATTCAGTTGTCGACTCAAAATATTCCATGTTTTGGGGGCGGGTGGATGAATGCAGCATGCAAAGGTTTCCTAAATAAAGAGGGTGCCGTTCTAGGATAACATGACGAAATATTTCGGTTTGCATGTTTTCAGCTATGCGAATACAATAGGTTGCGTTTGAGAAATGGGTTGATCTCCTACAAATTCATTATTAGCATCTAGTTCAGGTTTAAATGAATGAATTAAATGACAGTGAAAGTTTCAGTCCCGGCTCAATTAAAATTGATTCGTCGTTAAAGTTTAAGTACTTTAGTACAAATTGGGTTAAAACTGGTCAAAGTGAAAGAACGTTCAATTTAAATTAATGCAACAAGTGACATCATAGACGACACACATGATGTCCTATTTTTTTAAGATAAAGGGATAGGCTCCCGATTGCCCTAGGAAAGGAACTGAGAAAAGCTTCAGTTGAGGAAAACCTCCTTAAAGAAACTATCACCCATATTCTGCCAGTCCTCATCATAGCGAATGGTAAAGGGTTGTAACACTATGCCGTGGATAACTGACATTGCGGTGGTTTTAAATTCCAGTTCTTGATTTCCTTTTGAATGAATTACTTTTTCTTGTACTTGTTATTGTGGTGAGGTATTCGAGTAGAGGTTTGCCTTGTGGGGGAATTGTAAATTCCTGTCAGGCCTCCACCTATCCAGTTGAGTTTTCCCCAAATCGGGGAAACGTGGAACAAGACATACATTGTGAACCACTCTCGTCCGTCCAACACTTTCTCCTTCGTCTCTTTAGTTTTGTGAGCCTCGACCGACAAGGATTTGACTCTCATTTTAATGGGAAGGAGAAGAAGGGTAATAGGTAAGGTTCATAATGCTTGAGGAACTAGCATTGCCAATGTTGTGTGCTGAATGGACTGAGACTGACTCACGTCCGTCTCAAACTACCGTCGAGTCCATTCAAGTTCCAAGACTATAAAAGAGTAAAAGTGCGAGTGTGGTGGTCTGGAGAAAGCCTCCGATGAGAAGGAATTTCCACCAGAGCTGGAATTTGCTTCGTTTCTTTACAATATTAGAAAGAAACACTATGGTCTAGACTATAATGTATATATTACCTACTGGTAGTGGTAGTGTTAGGCTGGAAACTGGACTGGAAGTGGGCCTTTTTTGTACTTGATTACGTAGGTATTGTAAGGAACGCAGACACTTGGTGGCCATTATGTAAGGTTGCCACTGTGCGTTTGGTGCCAAGTGATCTAGAGGAAGGTTATTGTGATGTGTCATTGGAAATCCAATCAAGATTTTGATCTTCTACAAACTACACTGTAGTCGTTCACCAATGTCTTCAGAAAATTTAATATTCCTCTTGGAAACAGCTTCAGAACTTCAGAAAAAAGAATTTTCAAGAACATTTTTACCTCAACTGTCTCGTAAATGTGGTTACCCTCACCTTCATCTAATTTCACCAAAGCTGATATTTTCTAAGAATCTATTTTCAATGTACTGGGGGGTTTTCTAAAATTAATTTTTTATCATTTCTTGTAATAAGTCTGGATACTTTCTAAAATTTTGAAAATAGACTTCTCATTTTAATTTTCTGTTCGAATTTATAAGGAGATATTCCTTGTCCAGTTCCAACATACTTGGTTACTTCTCGAAGACTCGATGTGCGAGATGTGTGTGACGCGATGTTCGATGGGCTTCAGAAGTTCATAATAACTTATTAAGATTAACGAACAACGTCTTTAAATTTAATTTTCCGTGATGAATCGCTTTCGTTTTACTTGTTCAATTGCCGAGCATAATTGCAACCCCGTAGCCGATAAACCTACAGGAGAGGTTAAGACTAGTAAACTTCCATTTCCCGGTTTTGGTGTACGGTGACGGTTTTGCTGTGCTTTCCTTGCATGGGTTTCTGTATTTTTTCTGCCAACGTGAAAAGTCGGAGGCAAAAAGAGAAAGTCCCGCATTCGGGTTTTAGGGACTGAGGAAGTCAGTTGGATGTACCCTGCGTGTACATCCTTCTGTGTACCAGTACTGAACTCAACTGCAATTTCTCCACTCAAACGTGTTTCACTACCTGTTTCCCTTCTCATACTTTAAATATTCTAGTAGGTGGTGACGTGCACTTTAGTTTACAATTCGTGCTTGACTAGAGGATTCTTTCTTAGGTACATGAAAATCCTCCTCTTTCAAAAAACGAAAAGAGAAAGTGTGTAAAAGTGGGAAAGTGGATTGGGCTCAGGTTTCAATTCCAGAAAAGCAAATACTTTGAGTTGAGTTGACTCTTTAAAAAACTACCACTTGGGTTTTGGACCCATACTGCTCTCGGTCTATATAATTGAATTTGGTTAGAATTCCACGCATACACAAAACATACTTTCTGTAACATACTCTGTGTTTTTACTCGCAAAAGTGATCTGTACACAGCAAAAGTTTTCTTCAAAAAATCTGGATCTATGGGTTCACTTTCAAAATGATGCAGTTCTTGCACGGCCTGCGCCAGATATCCCAGAAAATACTTACGGGCAGCTGAATTCTTAAAAAGCAAAGACTTATCCGTTGAATTCTGTGGTCGTAGACTGGAGGTTTTGCAGAAATTGTCGTTGAGAAAAAGACTTCAATATTTTCTTCATTGGCTTCCTTCCTAAGAAATGTTGAGTCCTGCTGGACTAACCGCATTATTGGATTAATTTTCGAGGAAATTCTCTAAGCTTCAGAACTATTGAATCTTTGAGTTGCAAGTTCAAGTTCGAAAAGTTGAAACGTTGCATCACAGAACTTGAACACCAAATTGAGACCTTCCGGTAATTTCCGGATTGAAAGGGACTGGGGATCTCTGATATTTTTCTACCCTTCCATGCCGGGTTCACATTTTCGGAGTCCGGGGAGAATTGAATCTTGACTGGACTTGGACGACAAATTGAGACTTTCCGGTCACTTTTTCAAGAAATCGTCTTACCCTCCATATATATTTAAATTTTCTCAAGGTTTTACATATTAGATTGAATTGATTAAAAAGTGAAACTTAAACACATGTTCGTTGTGCACGGGGCGGGTGCATCCGAGAAAGGTGGAAGTCACCCCATGAGTCCTAGATCCTGGTGTGCGAAAAGTCTTAAATGAAAATGAAATGAGAGAATTGTGTCATTGAATTCAAGAGTTGAGTCCTGGAGAGTGTGATATAGTGTTGGTAATGGGCTCATTTGTTACCCTTCATTCTCTCATACTTCTTGGAATGAATGGCAGTTTCAATTTCAAATCCAATGTCATTTCGTGGAGGAAGAACTTGGAAGAGAAAACCTAAAGGAAAGGTTTTACGTATTATACAGAAAGTGGAAGAGAAGTGTGTCATAGTATCCGTAGTGCGGGTGCGGGTGCGGTGAGTGGAAACGATGGGAATCATGCCAAAATTACCTGTACGCTTGAGATTAGAAAGAAAGACGACTATGATCTGGATCTAAGGAGAATTAACTTCTTAGAAAACTTTAGTCCAGTGCTGTAGATGTAGGATTTAGTTAGTCATAGTCCGTGTCAGTAGGAAATCCAGCCGAAAATCCAGTACAGTAACTACTTAACAGTGCACATACATACATTCACATAGTATTTAACATTTAGTATTTAAGTAGTTAAGTTGTGAAAATATCCGTAAGTAAGACCGGAAAATTTTATTCGATTACTAATTTGTTTTGGGTCGGGGTTTTTTCTTTTCATTTTCGATTTTGGTTCTTTGACCTGGGGAATTATTCAGGAGATTGCGAGTCGAGTTGACCGCAGGAGTCCGTGCCCTGAGCTCAAGGGCATGAGACCAAGGCTATGGGCAGGGCTCTGGCTGGTGGCCATACTTGTCTTTGCCGTGACCACGACCTTAGCAGCTGGTAAGTCAATTTTTGTACAATTTTTTAAAACAATCGAGGACAACATTTGGAAGTCCATCCAAAACACAGTTGTGTCACCACTCTGCGTAACTCTGCGTGCATGGCTTTAGTTTGCCGCTTGCTTTAATTTATGTTCAGAGACCGACAATTATACACCACTCATAATAACAATAACGTAGAAAAATTGTTTAGCAGTGGTGGTGGAGTGCAAGGCAATAATTGCTTTCCCCCCAGGTTTGGAATACTCCAGAAAATTAAAAAAACTAACTACGACCAGACTTTGAATTACCAAAAGTTTCTGAACAGATTTAGGAGAGAAGTTTGTGTCAAATTCAGTAAACTAAGCATCAACTCTTTCGGATAACCCACTCGATACAGCTTGATTAATTCCTTTGTTCATAATTGACATTTTAGTGCTGCCGTCTCTGCACACGTTTCTGAACAATTTAATATTTTTGATGTTTTCCCATCTCAGGTTTCGAAAATGTGCTGATTATTTTACCAGGAATATACCGCTGTAATTGTGTATGTACATATGTCGTTAACTTTGCTAGTTGGGGGATTAGTTGATTTTACCATTCGATATGCATTTAGTGCGCGGTGCGTGTGCGCGCATGTTATGCTGCATTGACCCTGCATATATAATATTTTTTTATTCAAACAATTTTGGTTGTGAAATAAATAAGCCACGCCAGCACTCTCACTATGTACTTTTTCTCTGTGTTAAAGTGAAGGGCATGGACCATACGGTGAAAGAAGATGAAAATAAGTAGGAAGGTAGACTCCGTATCTCTACGAAGTTTCACCAGTCTAGTCTTGGTAAAATAATATCAAAAATGACCTGAGGAGATAAACGATGCATTACTTTTCCTTGCTTCTGTTTTTCATCTTTTATTTTTTCCCTCACGGCTTTCATCCTCGTGCCTTGTATTGTACGTATGTGCAACCCTTTTTCCTATCTCAGGTTTTGCTTTGAAAAAAAAAAGTTGATGTGTTGAGTCGTTTGAGATATATCCCATGCGAGCACCCGGAAAACATTATGATATTAATCTCTGAACGTACTTCAACGCACTCTGTCTAGTGTCACACGACGAGGGCTACAGTACAGTATGGCAAAAAAGTCCTTCCTGTTTCACTTTGTTGACTGATGATCATGTTGGAAAAATATTGTTTTGAATTTTCAATATTCTCCTGATCCTGCTCGTGGAAGAGTTGTTTGAAAGTGGAAAAGAGAAAGTCGAAAGTCATGGCCCGAAGGGCTTCAGAAGAAAAGTATGCATTATATAAAGTCTTGGGTCACATTTAGAATTTAAACGACATAGTTTAAAAGGATCCCATCATCCCCATTTATTTAGCTTCAAGGGAATATGTATGCGCATACTAGATAGTATTACGTTTTAGAAGTTCTTGTTTGTTTATATTTGTACCGAATCAACTGTTTGCTTTAACTTTTAACTTTATATTTTTGGGATCAAGGGGTACATTAAGTGGTCACTTGGTTTCGGAATTCATCTTACAGGTGTCTACGTCGACAATATCAAATCCCACGGCATATGGAGGTTAGGGAATACGAATTCGCAAAATGTTATACTTTAAAATGTTAAAAAATTAATTTGGACTAAGAACTAATTAGAAACCAAGTTTCTGAGTAAATATGTAAATAACGAATTAATAAGTTGGGTTAGTGAGGATGTACAATGTTACTTGAAGAAAACCAACCTTTCCGTTTCAATTTTAGAAGGATGAACAGACTGAGTGGGTTTGTAAATTCCTGAACAGGAAATTTGATTTTCACAGTGTGCATTGTGGCCGGATTCGATAATCTCGAACAAGCAAAGTCTACGGATTCTAGAGAGAGAGAGAGCTATTTGTTCACTTGTGTATTAGTAGAAAGAGTGGATGTTGTTCAAATATTCCTGGCTTTCAACTGTTTGGAAACGTACATTTTATATTACAATGCTATTGTGCTACCTTTTGAGGTAACTTCTGCTCTAACGAGATACTTTGCTCAAAGTTTCTATGTTTTTGTCGAATATTGAGGAGAGTAATCTCAATTTGAAAGACTTCCGGGCGCAATATGTTTTTAACGTAGACCAATTCCTGGGCAGGATTTTCATCTAAGACTCAGACTCGTCATTCAAATATTTGCACTCAATGCCTCAGTTGTTTCAGAAAGTAACAAGACGATCCAATCAAATTTCGGTCGAGTATAACAACATTCTGAAGTAGTGATGAAGTCTAAAAACATTTAAAACGTGTTTTAAAAAATTCATTCAATTTTCGAGAAGAACTTTCTTGTACAATTTTATTAGACTGACAAATGGTTGTGTGTATCCATCCTTACAAAAGTAGCATTCGAATTGCAATGTAAGGAAATTGCTTCCGGGGCGCGTACATATCGTATTGATTTTGGATGGCATTGAAGACAACGCTATCGGAAGCTTTAACAATACAGTTTATTCCCGGAAGCATGGTGTATGTGGAGTAAATAGCGCAAGTAATAATTACTTGCACTAATAATTATTATTAAGCATGATTTCCTTTTGTTCAGACATGACGAAGTCAGACAAGCAAATGTCAACCATCATGCTCACGACGAATTTTGAAATATCACAGTGTATTCTGATTGTTTCAATCCTGAATAGGGTGGTGCACTCAGGGCCAGGCTCGATAAAATTATATTCTACGGGATCACTTCTTAACCTGCCCTTGTGCCATATACGTTGAAGCAGGTAGTGCAATTTAGTAATTTGGAGTTGAATCTCAAACTCGAATCACTGGAGACGGTAGAGATGAAAATGACGAAATTGAATTAAATTCATTCTCTTCAATTGGGTGGTGGGGAAGGGGATGAAGAAGGGGTTCTGATCAGATTTAAACTTATGTATCATGACAAGGTTGGTCCAAATGGATACATAAGTGCATTCAATTCCTAGGAAAATAGGACGATATGAGTACCCTCACACTGGAGCATCCGCTTCGCTAACCTTGTGATGAGATTAAGAGACGAAAATTTGGATGTGTATGGGGGGAAATAATTGTGTTTGGAGCGGAAGAGAGTACAGGGGAAGTAGTAAGACTGAGAAATGTACAAATTCGAATATTTCTGCTCAATAATAAAAAATCATTCAAGTGACGAAATTTCTCCCGTACCTAAGCTCTAATTTCTTGGAGAGCAAGTATGAAAAATGCATCCCGATGACAGTGACCGAATATCACCCAAGAAATTCAGAATTTAGAATTCGAATATAAAATTATGAAGCAGGGGAAATGGTTTCTGTGCTAGATTTAATGCAAGTCTTTTTAAAAGTTATTTCTTTTCTTCCTTTCAGTTCGCTTTCGTTTGCAAGGAATAGAATTCACGTGAAATAGAAGAAACGAGAGCAACCAGTATCCACCATACTGCAACGAATCGACTTTGTTTTGATACGATACCTAGAATAAAAATATTAATTAGCAATCGAAATGTAGGCGTGGCATTGGAAGTATGGACTTGCATAGCTAAAGAAAGACGAGGGCGTTTCCTTAAACAATCACCTCATTCGCTTCTGGCTAAGAGGCTCAACTCTTATGTCATTTCAACAAGGTTAGCCAACCAGCCAAAAACTCCTCCAGCCTGCTTTGCTATTAAGGAAAAGCGAAAGTAAACATATTTATTTTAGAACTCAAGTTTCTCTCTCAAACTCAAGTCTCTGTCTAAAGAATCGTCAGTTCCCGTTGTTTCCTCCTGATTTTCCTCTAAGGATTGGCACTATACTACGACTGCCATTGCCTAAAGAAGGTTTGCCACACACACACACAGAATGGTTTCTAAGACTGAAACTTTCTTAGTCTTAGAAAGGCGACTTGAGACGACTGATGAAATGCATTGGATTGTCTGTAGTCATTCCGTTAGTTGGATTATAATGAAATGTCTGAGAATGTAGGGCCTGGTTAGGAGGTAGTAGTATTTTTAACTACTTGAGACGAAAGCCATTATTGACATATTCAAAGAATTGGAGAGCTCTACTCAGCCCAAACCCGGCATGGCATGGCATGGCTGTATTCTTTTCTCTGGAACCTGTCACTGTCGCCACTTGGCCAAATTTACAGTCAATGCTCGTCCATTTGTTCTCAGAGATCTTATTATTCTCGACAGAGTTTCTTTTGCTAGGAGAAAGTGGAGAGAAATAAATGGGGACTTTCACTACGACTGGAAAGGAAAGTGAACCTATGCACCAAGAAAAAAAACCCAAAGAATGGAATAGACGGACAACGTACGCGCTCGTTGTACATGTAGCATAGGGTGAAAGAAAAGATCGAGTGAGAAGTCGCTCAAGACGACACTCGTCTTTAAGTTAAAATAACGCGACAAGAATTTACTGGATTTGAAGATGTGGAGGAGAGATGAGAAATAATATATTAGGTGTGTTGTATTTTCGCCCTGGACCGACTTCGTCGGTTTTTTACTTTCAGGACGAAGAGTTGCTCCCTTGCCTCCATTCATTGGATTTTAAGATTATATTGTATTCTAATGCAATGCATTTTAGAGTTCAAGAGCTAACATTTGTCTTGAGAGATGGTTATACTCACGGAGAATAGTCGTAAATAGGCAGCCCTGTGAAGCATATGTTACTCCAGGCTGATCATAAATTGAAGGAGTTGATTAATTAATTATTTTGTTTTTATGAGATTCTCCGGCTCGACTCTGGGGAGGAACTGGAGGAACTAGTTTTAAATGATGACTTGAGTATGTGAGAGGAATTGGACTCAGTCAGTGATTTTATGAATCCTTGGATTTATTAATATTCAGAGAAGCCTAACGATATTAATATTAAGTCACACTCATGGCTTTAGCACTCTGCTCTATGTTTAAATCTTTTTGTTATGAAATGTGTACAATATATATGTTGAGATTGATATATTTGGACTAATGAAAGTTCTTCCAAATTCGGAGGCGCTGTAACAGTCGAGAAGTAATATTCGTTTGAAGAAGTAGTCGAACTTTATTTAGGATTCGGTTATTAAATCTTAAGCATTTGCTTTCTGTTTGGCGGTCTGGAGTCAGAAAGGTGTATTCCATCCCTGGTTTTAATTTATCGGAATTCTTAAGGCGATAATCTTTTTCATAGTGAGGGGAAGGATGGATTGGACCCGGGTCTTTAATAACTTCAGAATTTTGAATTAAGGCAATAATTGGCTTATAGAAAGAAATAACTTGTGAAGGTTTGAAGGAAACATTCGATGGTGGCCGGCTAGAAGTTGTTAAGCTTGTAGTGATTGGAGAGCTTCTAAAATTCGTAGTTTGAGATGAAATCTTAGGGTAGGCTGGAAGGTATGTCCTACAAACTCTTGCAGGCCTGGCCCGATTCACGGAAGTGATAAATGTTGAGCAGACGGTGACTTCATGAATTCTGGGCATGCTGGTATGAGCTGGAGAAAAGGAAAAATGTTCAAGCATTAATTTTCTTTTCCATTGTCCCTTGACTTTTAAGGGGAGAAACGTCCACACGTACCTGTACAACTTGGAAAAGAGGAAACGACGATTAATGTGTTTCAAACTCAAACCGTTTTGTTTGAGAAATGGGAGAAAAATGTTTGGGACTAAGAAGAAGATAAAAATCACATTGGACGACCTTACCTCCGGAATTTATACGCACGTGGATTTTCTTTTTACGAAACAAATCACATTTTTAGTAGTTTGAAAGGAGTTAATGTTTTGAGGTAATTCTGAAGGAATTTTAATGGTGTACATTTCCTTGCCCTACATGTTTTGTACTTCTGGGATACTTATTTTTTCGTCTATCAGTTTGTGAGGTCGCTGTTGTAATAATTAAATATCCCATTGAGTCTACTCGTATAAAATTGAAAACTACATTAAATCAAAAGCTAAAAAGCACGTGGCTAAGGAAGGTGGTGTTGGGCATTGTAAGTAGATTTTTGATACTCACGAGTATGAGAAAAATCTTAAACTTTTCTGAGTATTTGGAACTCTAGACGATATTCTTGGGAATTCTTTGAGCAAGATGCAAGAAGAAATGTAAACAGAGCAACCCCTCCAAATTGAGTCGAAAAGAAGTGAATAGTAAATTATTTATTAGGTCTGAAAACGGAAGATATGGAAATGTTTCTGTTTCAATTTATCATTCCTTCCTCAGTGGGAAGTCCCAATCTAATGCAAACTCACCGTTGTGTTGGAATTCCTATCAATCATATAAAATGTCTGAACCGCTGAGATTTGTCGTACTAAATAGGTTCACTTTCTCTTTGTTCCTTGTTTCTCAGAATATCACACTAAGGACTACGACTAAGCACCCAGGGCTTACTTCATTTCTCAATGAGTGTTTCGTTCAGTTCACGAGGAAATCACTTTTCATGTAAAAACCAGAATTTATCCAAAAACCAACATCGGAGGGTACGGTTGGTGCCATTAAAGACGAATCTTGAAAATAATTCGACGAAACGGAAATATCAATGACCATGAGAGTTGAACTGAGCACTTTCCTGAATGTTATTGAATGGTCTGAGTTTTGCATGTAATGTAGTTTCCTTGTCAGATTAGAATGTGTCTTTAGTGCGTTTTGTCGTTTCTTCCCAAAAGGTTGGTTGGGGTCACAATCACATTCATAGTTTTAATTACAACTACCTATACATTTTGGAGTGAGGTTGTGGAAGAGAGTTGGTTGGCTTTCACCAGCGGAAGTAAAGTGTTTTAATTACTTCGTTTCCTTTCTCCCCTCTCGGCTTGCTTTGCTTTGCATTTCATTTCATTTGAATGAATTGTACGGGAAAGCGATGCATGTCTCAAAAATGGCATTCGTTTCATTTCTCTGAATTCATTAATGAGTTGTGGGTAATTTCATTCCGATGTTTTGTTCAAACTACAAGTCTCGCCTAACTGATGATGACTAGAGCCGGACTCTGTCTGCGTAGCGTATAATTTTGCTACTGTGTGGCCAAGATACCTGGAATTATTTTCATGTGAATTATTTCATTATTGGCACGAATCAGAATCCCGGTTTGATTATAGGCATAGGATTTTACAATAGTCGAATATTAATTCAAAGTAGTCTTCAATATGATAAATTTATCAAACGAACTCGAATGCCGTTTCGATTTCAGTTGGACTTTGTCAGTCCATCTAATCTAAGATCCCGTTGAACAATTCTCCAGCCCTCCACTGTCTAGTCTTGTGTCGGATAAATTAGAGATCGTCTGTGTCGTATTAGGGATTGTATCTTAAAGTCATTACCGCAAGGTCAAGAGTAGTTTTTCCCAGGGTTCCAGTTATTTCGAGATCGTCTATTCCAGTCTAACGAAGTTGGCTAACCCTTGGTCTGTAGTTCGTTGCACAACTGAGACCGAGACTGTTGTACGGAATCAGTGTAATTAGAATTCGTAGATTTAAGATCCACGCATTCCTTACATGGTTCTAGTTCTACAGTCTGTAGTAGGGAAGATAAATTTTTACGTCCTCATCAATTCAGGATTTTTCCACTAGGTACTTTAATCCCAAGGTTTCACCCTTCACCCAATAGAGACTCAATGTTGTCTGCCTAAACTAAGACGTTCTGTCGCCGACATTTTATTATTATCGTTTTGAACGAAACAGAGGTTGAGGTTTCGTCAGTCAGTGTATTTTTTCTTAGCCCACCCTTTAGTTCGTTTGTGGCTTAGGTAGAGACTTAGGTATTTAAGTAAATTATTTTGGAAGAGAAAGTGGAGTGCAGTGGTGTGGGCTGGCATACATGGGGACAGTTTTCATATCACTTGAGGCCATGGGTTACATGTATTATTCATTTCTATTATTATGAGGATATCCTAAAAGGCAGACCCAGCACACAAGTTATCATTTCTCCCCGGGTTCAGTCCCGACCTCCAACTCCCAGACAGAATTAAGTCCGTTCCACTCAAGTCGGTATTTTTGATTATTCTATGAAATTATGCAAATGTAAAGTCCCGGAAACTTACGTGTACATAAGTAGTGAGCTTTGTGACTCTGGATGGTAGGCGCCTAGTCCTTCTTGGGATTGGATTCGGTTTTCGGATTGGAATTGAGGAAAGGAAACCTGGAATTGCCTTTTGTTTTCCTCTTACTATATGGACTGTTGGAACGGAGTGGTATGCATGACAAGTGTAAGTTGGACATAGTACTCAGAGTCGTCGTCGTTGTTTTTATACAACAACCGTTATGTACAGGGTTCGAATTATGCTTCTGATCTGTCGGGAGCTACACAAGCTACTAACATAACATCTGGACAATTTCCTGAACAGCTGATTTATTATTAAGAAATTTTATTTTCAAATTCGTTGGGGCTTAGGAGTTCACGCAAGAAAATTGAGAGAATAGTGTTATTTCTACGGATGAAAGTTTCAAAATTGTTTGTGAAGTTCGTTTTTCAAAAATTTGTCTTGTTTCTCTGCTTCTTACTTCACGCAAATTAGATTCCCTATTAGTCTTAATCACCGGTACCATGTTTTGTCGCCCCAACCCGGTAGCCCGGTTGTGTGTAATGTATATTTGGGACACTGTAGAACACACACTTTGCGTGAGAGAAAGCAGAGAAATCCCTCGGTTTCGTTTCAGTCCAACATTCATGCATGCCTGAGTTGACCTTTATAGGTTTTTCTCTGCTTTTTCCTTACTTGTAGTCAAAGACGTGGAACCCGGGAGTGTATAGTGTAGTAAATGGAATGACTTTTCTAATGGAAACAGGTTACGCTCTGTCCTGCAACTACAAGGTTCTGGTGTGCTGTAATAGATATATTATTATGAGTTTGGAAGAAAAGGAAATGAAAAGGTCTTGGCGTCTACATGCAATGTAATGCACTGCAGTTCACAAGTCCAATGTGTTTTACCTCCTATACAACTACACATTGGCCATTAGCCTAGTTTTCTACCTCTACCTCAGCTCACTTTCGGATAAATCAGGTTGGTCGACTAGAAGAAGTTTCTATTTTGTACAGGAAGTAAATTCTATTGGATTGTTTTTTTGGGGGAGGTAGGCACAATTCCTAGGTATAGAAAAAAGAAAGAAAGAGAAAACTGTGGACTTACTGGGCAAACCTACCTATTTTGTAAACCAGTATTTTACTTTACTTCAGTTTCATATGTTGCAGTCCATGTACATTTTTTTTTACAAAAATTTGTTACTTTTTGTTTCAAACTTTTCACTTTACCTTCACTCCAATTTGTTCGTATTATTCCTATCCTGAACTCAAAGTTGCTGTAAGCATTGTTGAAAAGTTTTCTATTGGCATAGACATTACAGGATTTAATCATTTCTCAGAAATTATTTACCATTGAAGTTAATATTTAGTGATGTTTGTGGTTTCAAAGAGTTTCTTCGAGTTTTCAATGAAATATATTTAGGGGTAAAACTACCGACCTGTAGATTTCGACTGAACCCGAGAATAAATGATAAAATAAGACTGAAACATTTTGTGTCAAAAATTCTAAATTTGAATCCACCCTTCGTGGAAATACCTGTACTTATCGACTGCAACATCTAATTTATCTGGAGAAAGGAAAAGTTTTATTCCAGTTGCTGTGCTGTGTTTTGTATAAACCTTGCTTCCTTGATAGTGGAAATAATTTGAATTTATTCACTCTTATCTGAGGTAGAATGTTGAAGCCAAAGCTCAACTAGAAATGTGGCTGGGCTGACCAAACCCTTTAGATTTTTAAGGAGGGCAAAAGCAGAGTTTATCTCTAGATTTTTATGACTCTCTAATTATTACCTTTAGTTGGGTCATTTACGGGTGGGCATATGTGGGTTTTGTTGAAGGTTCCGTTTCGTTTTCATTTTCACTGCTGACTCCTTGACTACTTTTACCAGTTGAACGGGACAGACATGCCATGCATGCATGGGCAGAGAAAAATATGAAGGAAGGGAGAGTTTTTCGTACTAAGTTTATGATTTCCAACATGACGTGTCGGGACATGACATGGTATTCCAACATGACAAGATGTCTACTACTCCGAAAGGGAAGTTAGGGCATACTTAGCTCTTGTCAGTCGTAATTCTCATTTTTATTTTAGTAGTGCTTAAAGCTCGCTTAAAGGGTTTCCAGTAGTAAAACCAAATTATCTGGCTAATGTGAAGCTAATCAATATTGTATTTCAAGTAATAATATCGTGAGGGAATCAATAGGCACAGTAGGCAGGCTGTGTAAGTATATTGTGGTCTTTTTGTGTTCTTGCATTTTCTGCCTCGTCTTCGTCTTTCAAATGCAAAATTACTTTGGCTTTCGCTAAAATGATATGCAAATTAGGATGGATGAAACTGACGATCGTCCCAACAAAGCATTTTCTATGAAATATCTCCTCAGTTAACCTACATTGTTTCAGATCAATGGATTTTTCACATTCACAGACACAAAGGAAAATAGTTGATTGCTTATAGTAGTAGGAACTTGGAAATGGAATTCCAAGACGTTACACTTTTCCCTTGATCTAAAAAGAAAACAATTCAAAAAGGACGAAGGAATTGTTGGAAGAAGGATTAGGTATCTTGTTTCTCAAGGAAGCTACTCTACATGTAAAACATTTGTGGTTGACATTAAAACTAACTTCTAAAGTTAAACCAAGTGTCCTGAGTTTAAGCAGGATCGATTTTTTAGTAGATAGAATTTTGGTTCATCGCTAACGTTTTGGGCCTTCATACGCTTTCAACCGCACTATTAACACCTTCAGAGAAGGCCCAAAAATGACTTGTGATGCGAATTCATAAAACTATCTTTCAGTGACACTGTCATATTCGTGATCAGGTCGAAATCATTACCGTAAATGACCTTAATAGTGCACCCGGGTTCATTCAGCTGGGTTCAGAGTTCCAAGACTTTCCCCACTTTCTCCATTAGGTTACATGTCGAAATATGAAGACCCGCATTCTATTTGAACCCCGGACCGCATTCAGCACCGTCGATCTATAAGGTCATTTACGGTATGCCTGAATGTTCTTGCCGGATCCGAGTTGTGCATGAAAAGTGATTTCCTTGTAAACACAGAAAGGTAGTTTAGGGTATCTAACGGGGTAGGTGGGCCCGGATCTTATAACCGAAGCAGGTAATCTAATGCAATGCAATGGAATGGAATGGAAGCCCCGCTTTTGTGATGTGGATCTCACTACATTGTAGTAGGTTCTGGTCTGTATCGTATCACAAGAAAAGATAACGCAATGAAAGGTAATGGGCCTGCCTTTCTTTTGTGTTCTATGTTTTTTATTTTTGTGAGCTTGGAAGGGCATGTATAGAGGATAAATTTGATGGGAGGGTAAGGTAGGCGGGTTTGATGGGAATAGCCTTCTTGGAAGTTAATAAATGTGGTAATAGTAGCCATTTGAAAGGACCCTAGTGAGTTTTGTGAGGTGACTCGCTTTTCTCTTCGACTAAACTAGAAACTAGAGAAAATAGTGGAGTCGAGTAGACTGCTCTAAAGGTGCCTTTCCCTATCTATCTGGTTCGGTACAAAGAGAAATGAAACTTCAGAAAGTATTGCACAAGTACATTGTATTTTCCTATCGGGTATCGCCCCGTTGAAAGTTCACTGAGCAGGGCGCGCGAGAAGGCAAATTCGACGATTATTTCTTCTTGGGAAACTTAGCCTAGCCTTTCTCTCTGCTTTTATCTTTGAGTTTGTAAGGAACGAACTGAAGAAATAATGTGTAAAGTGTCAAGTAGGTCCTAGTCGACTAGATAGGATAGGAAGGAAATATAATATTTTGTTTATTTGTTTTCCAAATCATTTGGATTGAATTGATGTAGGATGTGACGATTATTACGCTTATTTCTGAATTACTCTCTAAGTTATCACCGATTTTTGTGGTTAAATGTAGAAATGATTTTTTCAGTTCAAAATGTTGGTATTTTAGTGACATGAGAATTTGGTGGTCCCAATGGTTAGGTGTTGGTCTGCTAGCTGGGGAGGACATTTTAAAACATCAAAAAATTA
>JAQGCA010000903.1:0-21659 GCA_034698945.1 Protaphorura quadriocellata
AAATCCACTTGACGACCGACCGGAAGTCAATTTGTGCGTGACGTCAGAGGTCTCTATTATTAAAAATTTGACAATAAATTAAAGCTGGTTTGTGCCCACCCTCCACCGGTACCCTTCACCTAGTGCAATAGTACTATCTGTCACACGTGTTAGAAATGTTGGTTGTAACGTGTGTATGTTCACAAAGGTTATACTAGGTACTCTAGTATTTTATTTTTCTACATCTTTCTGATTTTCGAAAAGTCTTGTTGTTTCCTGCATTCTTCAAATTTTAGTATTTCTCCACATTTCTTACAAGGAAACCACACGACACGCCGTACACTCTTTCGCACAATATACAAATATAAAACATAAAAACATATAATGATGAGTGACAATATAAAATATGCCGGGAGAGCATTTATTCAAAAATCTCCGTATCTCTTGAAACATGAAAAAAGTTGAAAGTCGTCTGTACAAATACAATAGTTCCTGTATGCTGTCATTCATAACAATTAACCTCATTTTTAAAAATTATGAAAATCCAAGTTGGCGAATTAGTTATCTCTGGATGTTTTAAGAAACAAATTTAAGATACAGAATTTTGAACTTGCTAGTCGCGGTTGTACCTACACAACACAAAGACCAGACGAAATGATAAGACTACAGTCAAAACAAAAGCATTACAAACGAATGTAACTATACACTGTACTGACAATCGGTAAGTCATCAAGAAGAAAGTTGAACTTTTCCTTTTTCAAGAAATGAATCAGAACTATTATTAAGCTTGTACCCTATAACTTGTTCTTATCTGTTATTTCTGAGTATTTCTCCTGTTGGCCTTTCAAGTTTTCTTGTGTTTGATTTGTTTTGCAATGTTGAACGTCTGTGCTCTTCTGAATTCCCAAACCTTGTTTTGGGTGTCAAAATTGATCATTAAAATATGAATAAGAAATATCTGTATGCAAACCATGTAAACATATTCAGTGAACTAAAAGTGAAAGTGAAAGAATAAAAAAACTCAATTACCACATCAAACACATACAAAATATATTTCTATTTCTGTGGATGCGTTGGCCCAAAACACCCTTAAAAATTAGACATTGGTCCAAAACATCGTCGTTGGTCGCTGTTGAGGTTTATGGATGACCAACCTGACCTACCTATATAATTGGGGAAACCAGTGGCAGTTCTAGGACTTTTTTGGCGGCTCTAATTAAAATTACTCACCGATGGTGTGATTCCAGTAAAAGTCCTAAATGCACCAATCAGCCCTGGCCCTGACCCGGGCCCAATTAAATCTCTATCGACTATTTATATATTTCATCATGATTCTAGCTTGTACTTACTTTTCTATGTGAAGCAACAGGCCAGAATGACCGGAGTAATCGTCCTATCGGTCCTATCTAGAACCGACGCTGTTATGTACTACTTCATTTCTCTCGAACGCTGCCACGATTATGATTATGGATTTATAGTAGTAGCCAATGAAAAAATTAAGATTTTGCACACATAAAAAGACCAATTCCGTGGTAGAAAGTCCGAGTCGTCGGAAGAAGGTTGAAGAATATGGAACAGACCCAGGACTTGGACGTAGTCCCGAATCTGTCAGTTTAATTAGTCCTTGTGGGGCATTGTTATTCTGGGAAAACTGCATTAGTCACACATTTTATTGGAAAACAGTTCAGCGCGATCTACGTGACGACCAGTACGTTCAAGGACACTTCATTCAATACAACTCTTAGCAATCAAATAGTGAGTAATTTAGTGGCACCCATTCTTAATGCATTAATCAGGGCTGGTCGTCCACACCCTTATTCTAATCATAATTCTAAAATAATAAAAAAATTAACCAAATCACAATCCAAGTTTTTGTGAATTTTTGTTCGCAATTTTATATTTAAAAATATTGCCAACAGAAATTCATAAAAATTGTGTGTTTTCCATGAAAAAGCCTCTCAACTTCCGAGTTATTGGTGCTAGAACGTGAAGGCCGAAAATCACAAACATTCCTGAGTATCCTTAATCGCTTAAGGAATGTGCAGAAATCTTAGAATTTTAGGAATTTAGGGTAGCACTTTCACGCGTCATTTATGGAGCAGCCCTTGTATATTCGTATTCTGTTTCAGTTTGACATGGAACTTTGTGACACAGCTGGGCGACTAAATAATGCTAAACTTCGAAGATGTCCTACGTGGGAGCCAACGTTGTATTACTTTGTTTTTCCATTGACAGTCAGAGATGCTTGAACCAAGAAATTCAAAGGTTTCTCCTTGAAATTGGCAAAATTTTCGCCACTCGCACAAATCATTCTGGTCGGTTGTAAAAGTGATCTTCAGAGAAAGGGAACAGGAATCGTTAGATATTCGAGTACGTCTGAAGAACAAATTAGCTACGCTGATGGACTAGCCTAAGCAAGAAAATTTGGTTGCTTCGCTTATAGACTCCGATCTTTTCTCTTGCGCAGCCAGGATTCCTGGCGCGTAAAAGTGAGGTCCTGGCATCGAATCCTACCCTCGGTATCAACTTTTTATTTGGATATTTTTGCAAAATAAATTAGTCACAAAATATCCAAGCCTCACTACGTCTTCGGTTTCCTCAAATATTTTTTCTAACACTGAAAGTTAACTGAAAAACTTTTCAATAATTTTTTAACCCACAAAATCCTATTACAAAAAAACTGCTCTGGAAATTTGCGAATCAGAGGATTCAAAAATTCAAAAATCTTCGCGCCAACTTTTAAAGAGTTTTCAAGGATAAAAGATCAGAGTCTATAGAGTTAAATTGTTTAGCTTCCCATGTTTTCACGCCTCTCAAGGTAATAACTGATGAGCCAGACGGTCTGAGTTGTCAATTCTCCAATTATTATTAACAAAACATTTTTATTCTTAATGATTAGGTACATCCTGATTTACAGCTCAGTCTCTTGCTAATAATAGTTATGTTCTGCATATTACGACAATTTTTCTCAATTTTGGTCCTCAGTGAAGATGGATCAGTCCGGGTACAACCAGAACGTCCGGCTACGACCAGATCATTGTAAACACATATGCTCTACTGCTGTCCATTCTGTCAGCCAGCACCCCATCCGAGACTAAAAACCCATAAGTATGTCTGTTCTCGAGTCTCCGGGCAAGATTTTTAAACTGACATGATGAAAATATGAAATAGTCAATCATGAACGGTTCCCCTCCTTCGTTATCAAGTCAAGAAATGTCCTTCCTCTTCTAAAACTTATTGCAAATTTTTTGACAGGGAATCAATCATATTTTTCTCCCCGAAAAACCATGAACCACGACCTGCCTGCTATCCGAACTGGGATATTTGTCAAACGGCGTCCACGATGACGACGACCACTCATACGGTGACCACCACATGGGATCTTAAGTAGCAGTACTGTTACTGCTTCAGATGTACTATGTAGTTCGATCTCGACCATTCGAATGGAATGCAAAGCGGTCCAAAGATAAGGACACATAGTAGTACCACTACCACCTAGTATATTTCGGGCATCCCGAGGCCCGACCCGGGTATTGTCAATGCAAGTGCCAGTGCACTTATCTGTTTCCACAACCCGTTCGTTTTTTCCTTTTTTTACATCTCAGCGTGGGCTTCTTGACAAATTCAATATCTTCCATCGGTCCCAATCCCAATTTTTTTCTTCTTTTCGGTCTTTCCCTTTTCCTTCCTCCCGAGAAGATCCCATCACATTCCAGGGGGAAATTGAATGTGACGTGATGGAGACTCTGCCAAAAAGATCAAGAAATCAAGCGAGAGATCGACGCTCTGCTCTATGCCCCAGCAATGCAATGGAACTGCGACAAGAAGAGAAGAGCTTTTCTCCCTGAAATTTTCACTCAAGTTTGCAACCAGACTTTAATAAAAAATCAATGTAGGGAGGAGAAAGAACATCAGTGAGTGGAAATTGAAGAGGGAATATGTCCAAATAAAAACGGAGAGTAATTGATTGATTGATGATTGCTCTGTAAGTATTGCACTGCAAGCCGCAAGGGAATATTATACCCTCCTATCTTCGTCAATACTAATTTGCCATGAGAGCTTGTGGAATAAGAAGTTCAATGAGATCATTGTCACCAGACTTCCACTTCATCAGACATTTATAACGTTAATTTTTCTCTGAACTGCAGAATACTTGAAACTGAAGTGAAAGTTAACCAGCCTCATTAATTTTGTTTTTAAACTTCTTAATGAAGAAAATGGATGACTGAGATGAGCGAAGAACAGTCACAGGCACAGACTAATAAAATAATGCGGCTTTATCGGAGTTCAGACAAACTCATAAAATCATATTTGGCCTAATTTGACTAATTGGATTAGTTATACGCTTTTGTACTTAAAGAAGAAAGAATGGAATCAGTAGTTGTTGAGAATTGATAAGAAGTGAGCCGGACGATAAATTTGGCTTTACCAGGTATATGTTTTCTGATTGTACCCTAGATTACTCATGATTTGTGCCTTCCAGGAATTCTAGAAATCCTATGCAAATTTTTCTTTACGGTGGTACGATGTAAACTTAAATTGCTATTCCGTAATGATGTATAATTGCGCATTTGTGCAATTATACAATTTGTGAGTAAATGCAATTTGGTCTTGTGTCAGATATCCAATCTTCCGACATTATGTAATTATCTAATATGATGATATTGAATCGGATCAATTGAATTGTCTCGTTCGAAACATTAAGGTATGATTGTGTCAAGGCAGGGCACATTAGCGATGACGTTTTACGTATTACGCTTAAATAAATGATCAAGTAAAATGTCATACGGTTATCCATTTATTCGGGCAGAAGTTCGAAAATGATTTGATCAATTCTTAAAGGTAATTTCACAGGTAAACTCTCCGCTTAATTAGTCGCAATCACACATTACTATATAACTGATCACAATACTAGACATACCTTAAATAACAGAATTATGATACTTACGTCGAGTTGTGGTATCAATAGTAATAATGAGATACTCTTCGCGTTCTTTTGTACATTTGTTTAGAAATTCTAGGATTACATAGTAATACATAATTTTAATAAGAACAGAGTTATAATACCTTAATAGTAAAAACTTACCCAATTCTGCCAGAAAGATGGTCTGAGTGTTGACAACAACAGTCAATTTATTTCACATTACCTACCACAGCAGTACCCCGAGTGAGAATTTCTTTGATATATTAAACTATATATAATCATGGATGTTAGTACAAGTACTAGCTTAATTAGACCAAAGAATCAAAATAAAACATCCTTTGGTCACTGTTCGTAAATTCGAAAAATATCAGGAAGATTTGAGTGTTCAAATCAGGTCGAGTTCATTGACTGTTCCATTTGGGTTAGTTAATTAGTTAGTTAATTTCTTTTATTGTGGTCAAGAATTTCAGTTTGGACTATTAAAGTTGTTAAGTCTGTGAGATTTGGTTGATATTTAAGTGGAAGTGTTTCCCTTGTGAACAAAGTCAGCAATTAACCCTGAAAAGTCTGACCGAAAAAAAAGAGAATTATCATTCATCTCTATCATGGGCAACTTCGAGTTATTTTAGTGAGTACTACTAACTTTTCGGGCAGACAGGCCTTATTCGTGAGGTCAACCCCAAACGCGGTTCAAAATTCCAGCCATCCCTTAAAGTCCGGCAAAACTCAAAATTGAATTGGTGAGCATATTCTTTGGAATGGCAGATGGCTTTTTTTTTTACAAATGGTCGATAACGTGATTCATATACAAAAGAAAACGCTGCGCTATAAGTATACATCCAGAGTGCATGCGGAGAGCTGTCAGGTGTGCTGGTTGACTAGGATTGGTAGAAAGGGTGCGCCGGTTCATCCTCATTGGATACACTGCATGGGCATTGCATTGCACTGGCCTGTTTGGCATGGGAGAGTAAAGAGGTACTTTTGTTCCAATGAATAACCCATGGCTGAGACCTCTCCATGGGGAGATGAGGATTCATCACCCACTCCTTACTCTATGAACGTGATTAAACTTAATGAATTTATTTATGCCCTACTCGACCTGATCAGAACCGACATTGACCAAAACAAAATTAGTCTACGACAGAACTTGTACAGGATTAGTCCCACATCCTAATTAAATGACTACATAATAGTCAGAAAAGGCACTTTTGTAGAAGAATCGAGTATAGCACTAGCCCATACAGGTAGTTGAAAGGAACTCAACATCATTAATCAAATTCTACAAATACTTTCATTTTCCAACCTCGTTAATTCTAATGCTAATTAATAATTCCTAAGCTTACTTTCCGTACTTAACATACTTCATGCGATATTTTGGCTAGGGGTACATTAAAATATGTTGAATAAAAGTATTCACCTTCTATTCTCGGGATCTAAAATGGTACAAGTAGTTAAATGAGTTATTAATTCTCTCTTTCCTTCCTAACTATCAGTCAAACCAGTACAGTACTGCATATTTTATTAGTATTGGTGAGTAGGTAGTTCTACTCACTCAGTGCCGGCGATACGGATACGAAGTAGTTATGAATAATTTTTGGCTTTTAATAATAATAATAACAAAATTGTCATCGTACATAATACTAGGTTTGGTTACGAGACATAAACGTGTCCTGTTCGAGGAGCACGAATGAATGTGTAATCGTCCCATCAACAACTGCCATTCATTTATAATGAGTAGTTACGCACAGCATGCGACTAATGCTCAGTGGGATTTATCAGGAACGATATACTACCGATATCCAGGCCAGAACTTTCGCTGTTGGTCAGTAGTTCGGTACATTACGTGTGTTTGTGTTTGTTTCTAGGACATTAAACTTTCATGAAAGTTAAATGTATAGCTAAGTCCTCCCAACTCATGTATCTCTTTTCCACTGTATCATCACATACTATATTTCTATTCAAAAAATTTGTATTTCCGGCAGAGTTAGATTATTTTTTTCTTCGCCCATTGCCCGTGGATGAGTTTGCCGCAAGCCGAAGTCGGGCGTGGAGGTCAATGAATAATAGAAGCGGAGATTGGTTCGAGTTTGGAATACAAAATAGATAGACATGGTAGGTCGACGGTTTTCAATGTTCACTTTTGGCTCGACGAAATCTTTACCACTGTACTAGAGTACGTTACAGTTCATATGTACGAAACTCCTGTTTCGTGGTGGGATGGCGAGTAACATGTAATGTGCATTACGTCTTCGAAAGTTGTGGCTTCGTACATAGGATCCTCTACCATCACTTTGGAATCGATGAGACCGCCTGGCGTCACATTAATCAACTATCCTGTTATTGAGATCCATTTTTTTTGGTAATAATGATCTGGTCTTTGGCAAAGATGAGCAGAGCAGAGAATGGCGTCATTGCTCCAAGCAATGTCATGTCGGTTCAACCATCGATAATTCAAGCTACGAACTGAGTCTGAAATTTGTCATGTTTCTCGGAACTCTTGATCATGATTACGGTCGTGTGAAATGCTGTACCGGTGCCATAGGGAGGCATCTTCCGGAATTCAACGGTTCCGGCCACATTTTCTACACGAATTGAGAGGTTTCCTCGTATCTCAGCTCAAATTCCTAGACCAGCAACTTTGAGAATTAATTTTCAGTGTCATTCTTCCGATTAACTACGCTTTGTATCAATTTCTCAAAGTTTAGAATTGTCTCGTAGGCTGATGCCTAAATTTCCACGGATATGTCGAAACTTTTGAGATAATGGCATGTTATTAGACTCTTCCGTCCTCACTGACGAAATTGCGTGGAAAATTTTGGTCACACAGTCCCGAATAGTTTCACTTTCACGGTATTGACGGGAAAATATATTTTAGTCAATGAGTTTATTGAGGTCTGGAAAAGACAGAAGTACATCGCACTTTTCCCTCTCATGGGTATTTGGGTTTTCGGGATCACTGGAATCACATTCCTTTTCCGTAAGCCGAAAACATGGCTTGGTAATGTTTCCAACGTCGTCAGTTTCTTTTGTCATTTTTTGTTACGTCATACATTATGTCCTAATTTTTCTTAGAGCCGTACATATATAGGAATTTCGCATCCTGTTAGTCAATGTTATATTCCAAGACACCTGACAAGTGTCTTAGAACTTATTAGTCTCACATTCACACTACACTGCACCTGCACGCACGGGACATATTATGTTCTTTGAGGGTGAGTGGGAAGAGCATGAAGACGAAAACGACGGTGCTCGTCATCTAGAAGAATGATTGATATTCGTGTTGAGGTTGGTGCTCCGTTGTTGTCGTCTTCTTAAGAAATTCTTTTGGCCCATCGTCGTCGTCGACAAAAGTCTCCCATGAAAGACAACGAAGAGAGAGACGAAGAAAACTTGAAAGTGAGAGAGGACGAGGAGAAATGTCCGGGCCCCTTTGTTATTCCCATGTTGCATGGCGGCTGGGTGTTCTCCTGCGTAAGAGAAAAAAATGTGTTGTTATTAACTTTGTATGAGATATCGGTCCTCCTTTTGTACCATCATCCAGTGTCATCATCAACTCCTAATTTCTATCAAGTGTATTATATAGGAAAAGGACCATGGATAGTTTTAACACGCAATTTCACGTGTCTCTTTCCTCACGACGCTCACCACTCGCTCCATTAATCATTTTGACCTTTATATGACCGTAGTGTTTCTAACTCCTGCTGATGTCAACCGGGTCGGGTGACAGGGACAAGAATGGACACTACTGTACACACAGCTAAAAATAAAAACCTTCATATCTGTCAAGATTGTCCGATTGGATGAAAGTTACAGTAATTTGGAAAGTCTAATCAGAAAGAAAGTCGTGACAGAATGGATTAGGTCTCCAGACCTAGAAAGAGGCACTTTCTCCACCATGATGTTGCTGGATGCATTGTATTAAGCGTGGAAAATTATATATTTGTACAATTTTGTGACCAATAATTGGCTTTTTGGTATAAAATTATACTGATCAGAATTTTCTAAGATTATGCGTTCCATACATGCGTTATCATAATCGATCTCATAACTACGGATAAATAATATTAAACACCTTATTGAACAAAAAAAAAGGTTTTGTTCCCAATGCTATTGCCCATGAGACATTTGGAAATCGGCGTTGTCGGGTAAATACCCGTAGCGCTTGGGAAAACAGTTGACGTACAGGCAGTGTTGATTTCCTATACATATTTAAATTTGTCGGGTATTTTTGCACACTTTTTATTTGTCTGGCTTACGAAGACTGCTTTTGCAATGCCTATTTTTTTAGTCTCATTGATTAGTGCATTCTTTCCACGGCGATTGTGAAATCCCAAACGTCTGTCAACGGTGAACGACCTTAGAGAAAACTGTTCATTCCACCTGCTCGGATTCCAAAAATGGTTATTACATATAAGAGGTACTATGATCGCATATCTAGTTCTATTGTTTTCTAAATCTATGATAGTACTTATGTCAATCAGCAAATTGAAATTGAAAATAGAAGCCCCACTTTTTATTTTTATAAATTCGTATTTGAGTGGTAGCTGCTAATGATGACTTTCTCAGCTAACTTTCCACATTACTAGCGAGGAATGGTCGATAGGCTTTGAAATGACTAAAGTAGAATTACTTTAAAGAACGGAATTAATAACTGAACCCAGAGGTCGGAATTATGTACAAAATGTAAATACAAACGGCGAGGTACATTTTTGCAAGCACTGAAGCGTACACAATGTGAATGGGAATTAGAAAAGTTATGACAAGACTGGATGTGAAAGAAAGCATGGACGGGAAGGCACGAGATAAAATAGAAAAAGGGGGCGGCTGTGATCTGGAAAGTGAGGTTTTAAATAGGATTACATGAGAAAAGGAGGTATTAGGTAGAGACTACAGATTTAAAATTGGAATTGCTGAAAAGTACCTGCGTAAGTACTACGAGTAGTACGGGTTGAGGAGAAAGCAGAGAAAGGTTGCTTTACGGCAGTTAGCTGTAAGGGAGAATGAGCATCAAGCCTAAAGTGGAACTGACAGGTGCAGGTGTGGGAGAAGAATTTTTTCCTCAACTAGGACATAGAGGAATCGAATGAAGGAGTTCGTGCGAAATGGTCCACAAGGAAATGAAGGAAGTGAGCGGAGAAAGTAATTTTGGCTATGCCCAGTTTTCTACGTTTTCGACTCGGTCTCCTAGAATCTGCTACGTACGGGACACCGGGTTATACCAGAATGTACAAATTCTTTCTGACAGAATAAATATAAATTAAATTTGTGTGACCTTTTAAAATTATCGAAGGCCATGAATATTTTTGTGTCTTGTATTTGAATATTTGAAAGCAATGGCTGCCAAGTAAGACCCCCATGCTTTGAAAACATACTCGGAATCTGACACACTTTCTAATAAACAACTACAGAGCAAACTATTGGAAAAAACACAATAAGTCGATGTACATTTAGGGCTTAGAAGTAGCTTTATAATCTTTTTTTTTCTTCGTTTGCCGTTCCCTCATTTACATATATGGTAAGTTGCTTTGTATTTTTGTGTATTAATCTGTTCAATTAGTTAAGTAAAAAATATTTTGTGTTTACATAATAAGACAGTGAAAGACCGTTACTTATAAGTATGAATGCGTTGAAGAAAGAAAGAAAGAGAGAAAGGAAATAATATTATCGTTGGTTCCTGAGCCGTTCTCATAGCATGGCTCAAAGTTGAAAGCGCATATTTCTTAAGTTTACTATATCCTAACCTCACAGGCAACCGAAGTTTAATTTGAAAACGTATTCGCATTAGAGCCATTTCACAGTTCGACGTATAGTAAATCTAACCCAAATCACTGGTAAATGGACCCCATGCCTCACTTAAATATGGTTGACAGATGGCACAAAATTACCCGAGGACCAAGTGACCCCGAAATTCTGTCTCGCGCCCACACGCCTAATCCCATTAACCCACAACCAATAAAATATAATTTATGGTTTCGTCGTAATGATTTGTCCGGGCGCGGCTGAAATAAAATTCCACCCACTTCTAAATATTCAGTACCTTATGAATTTCCACTTTGCTATCCATATAACCGTCCACAAGTTAACTCTCGAGCGCGAGCGTCTGCACTCCCTATGTGTAAATTGAGTTAAATTTCGATTTGTGGAACATGACTGACGTGATTTATTTTTTAGACACATACTCCTCAATACAGAAAAAATACATATAGTAGTTTCATTTCGACGCTCTTTTTGCCCGGGAAGAATTTTCACGAATGTAGACTCATTTTTCTGAGGCAGGATGAAGGAGTCACTCGGTCACTTGGTTCTTCTCTCTGGAGGCGATGAGAAGACGTTCGACGTCGACGACTTACGTGATTGAGAACGTGACCGAAGATCATAATTGCCAACTCATGAAATCAAACCTGAGGAGAATTCTTAAAGACTCTAGCGATGACGCATGGAGTTTCAATTTTACTCTAGTTTTGCCGTCTTTTGTCACAATAAGAGTTGGATTAGAACAAGACAACGCTGGGGTGTTTAAACTAACAATCTTCATTTATTTCGTTAATGTGTACAAGAGCGTTAAAATATTTTTGAAGCATTTTAGATTATTCCTCACAGTCCTGACCGCAGCGGAAAATCAAGACTTTCTTTTCCAACAACGCCGAAGGGTACTATTTCTGCTGAAGAAGTTTAACCGCCCGGCCCAGACCAGACGAGGCCCATTTGAAATGTTCATAAAATTCTATTGGTCAGGCATGACCAATTTTGCTGTGCTTTCAGTGCCCCACATTGCATTACAATTGATGCTGAATGCTCCACCTGACCCCACTGTGATGCATAAAAAGGTATGCACTCTAAGTAAGCTAAGTTGGTTCTTTCGTATTCGAAGAAAGTCTTAGCGTTAGTCTTTGGCCTTATGTATGTACAATGGTTACAGGGTACTGGAAGGTTGTTCAGGTCAAATGAATGAGGATATAAAATGTCTCTGTGGGCATGAGATAAGGCAAAACCCTTCCGCGCGGTAAAAGACGAAACCCCTCCCTTAGGAAAATGATTTTGACATTATCTTTCGTGGTTTTTCTGGTACAAGTGGGCTACAAGGTTGGCGGTGGTGGGTAAACTGGTTGAGTTTAAGCAGTTCATCAAGTAAGTAAGCTAATAACTCACTTTAGGGCACAAGTTCTCTCAGTTTGGTGAAATTAACTAACTAAATTCGATTTGACTTCTTCCTTCCTGCGCAAGTAGTTGTGTTGGGGCTGTTTTGGAGACCTGTACACGTGTAACCATCAAACCATCACATGTACGGCAATCAGATACCTTTTGTCACTGGTTGGACCATTTTCATCTGCCCTTTATTGTGGCATACAAAACTAAGGCATAGGAGGAGTTAATTGGAGATATGGGAAATCTGAGGTACGATGTTAAACATAATAAGTGCAAGCCCATAAAATGATGTTACCACCAAAGATTCGTATCAGACATTGGGTATAATTAGAAGTGCTTAATTAGAAAGAGTAGAGCTCGAATGGAGATTGAATTGCTTCGTTTAAATTGAGTGTGTACTCGTGCATGTAAAGGTAAAGGCTCTAGCCGTCTTACTTACAAGGAAACCACCTTTCTTGTAGAATTCGAATCGACCAAAAAGTTCAGGATTAGTCATTTCCAGTGCCAGTACCGTACACAAGTCTATCAATACGTCAGGGGGGGGGTAAAGTAAAATTATATTCTGATTTCTGATTACCAGCTCTAAATCGGGCAATTCTGTTAAAGTTTTACATAATAGACATATGGAAGGAGACATTGTATGGATTGAGTACGTTTAAAAAGATAGTGGAAGTGGACCAAGATTTTACTTGCCGTCGAATAACTACATATCACTTGGTGTAACTTGTCTCGTTTGATTTTGAGTCAGTCTGTATTTTACATGAAAATAAGTGGTTTCCGTGTTGTAATTACTCTTTAGCTATTTGAAGATCACTAAAGAAATGAAAATGGGAATTCAACTTACCATTGAGAACGTGAACAAGAACAGAGGCTGACTCGGAATTGGATGGAGCACAGGTGTAGTTACCTTTTGTAAGGAAATATATGAAATAGATGAAAGTACTTACTAACATCCACTTAACTTAGTATATGATCTGTTTAATTACCCGAGTCGGTGGGTTGAGCCTTTGAAATGAGAAGACGTGAGGTCCTCGTCTGTTTCTCAGTAACCACACTTATACCTTCAAATCCAAGAAAAAAGTGAGTAAATATTTATTTAAGAAAATACTCTGAGAACGTGACATGACTCCTGAACTTGGCTTTCTCCTCCACCAAGCCCCTTAGATCTATCAACGAGCCACAATTTCTATCTTTGACGTATGATGGTATGATAAATTAGTATGCTCAAGGTATCGTGAATTCAAATCGAAATAACAGTAACATCTAACCAATCGTAACGCCTGGGGGACTCTTGTTTATGTCTACTTATTTGCATATTTCTTTGGAAGCATTCAAACACTCGTAGTAAAATAAGAATGAGACCTATGAGAGTGAAAGCATTTTGCAAGATACTGTAATTCAAAACGTGTGACTTGTAATTCCTGATGTGAATAGTACAACTTTTTGAGTCTCATGATACCAAAAAATCGGAACAACGTTAAAGATATTACTGATTGCAATGTGGACTTGAGAGCAAATCGAAACATAACTTTATTTACCTTCTCTACGCAAATAGGCTTCCTCACACGCTCTCTACTGATATGTGATACTTTTTGCAAATTAATTTGTCATATTTCAAATGTTCATCAAAAAAGCTAGATATGAACTTTGAGGTTTTCAGAAGAAATCTGGTGGCACTGAGAATTCAGTAACTAAGTAACTAACTTCTGTCTTCTGTTCTCTATTTACTGAAAATTCGGAAGTAAACGTTAGATCTGAACTAAGGAAGTTGCCTCCATTACGTCTAATTTTCCGAAATTTTGAACGATAATAAAAATTTGGTAGTCTTAGGCAGCAAGTAGACACATTAATTAAAAATGCAGGCTATAAATCCGTGCATGGAATGTAGCTGTGTAACATAACATAATGCACTTACCACCACGTTGGGAGTAATTGATAACTCTCCGCCCGTGATACCAATAAATGAATGTCGGAGGGTCGGGCGTTTGACGAACGATGCAAGTGAGATTAATGTCACTCCCACTTTTCAAGTGCAACTCGGAATTCCCTAGGATTTCAGCTTGCGACACTAAAATTTAACAAAAGAACATGAGCTTTTCACACACTCCCCAAACATGAACATTTGCGACACGTACAAACTACTCCACCTCACATTTGCATTTGGATGTAGCCACGCCTGGGTCCTATTTCTCATTCTAATTGCCATCCAATAACAATTCATTGTTGTCTCTTTGCCCGGAATTGAGGACACAATAATTATTATGGACCAACACTACAAGTGAAATTCCCTCACTCTACCTTTACTTTAAATTTTCACTTTCTGCTTTCTCCGACTTTCGCTGACATCTTTCCAACAACGAAATGACTTTTCTTGTAAAACTTATGTTGTGCTAAAATTTTCAGGATTCGTTATTTCTTGTATCCTGGTCAAAGATATTATGAATACGTCAGGTCAAAAAAATTCTGGACTTCTCCGCAATTCACTGAACGTTTCTGTTTCACATGAAAAGTAGTTTCCTTGTAACGCAAACAACAGAATCGTGCTACGTGGCAGTACATTTTACCAGGAATAACATTTTCATCCCGACAATACATCCACAGTACACCTTTGGTTTTAGGACCTCTAGGAAAACTTAATGGTCTATGCAGAGACTATGTACTCAAGGTGCGGGCCACGCTGCATTATTTTCAGAGTCCGATTCGAGACATGTTACTTTAGTGCTCAAATATATCACCTGTCCATTGTCTCCCTTTCCTGTGCCATTTTCCTTGTCTTAGAATTTTCATTTGCAACTCAACCTAGCCCCTGCTGCTTTCGCATGGGTTGTCTGACTAATTACTGAATACCAAAGCGATACCCAAGGCTGGTTGCCTATTGTTTTCTCTGGGTGGGCTTAGGCCTGCATGACACTAACGACGGTGAATACATAAATTTCTAAGAATTTCAATAATATCTACCATGATTTAAACAATAAATATCACACATATTTTGTTATCCCGATGTGGTCCTTGTATAAGAATATTGAACACTGAGAGTCGACACAGGTTTCTTGGAGCTTTAGTGCTAATGGTTTAGTCAAATTTTTATGAAATTCTGCAAGCATTTTCAGCCGAACGACCTGACCCTGAAATAACGGAGGTTCGATGGCCACGGCTTTTCGAAAAGGCCAACAATGAAGCTAAATTTCTAGTAAAACAAGATAAATACGAAGAACGAAACCGAAAAATTCCTTCAAATGTCTTGAGCACAATATGATCGCTATATCAGCTGATAGAATTTCGACCAATACTGGGAATAGTTGAAACACTGCACAGTGCACACATGCGTTCCGATGCATGTTTTATTGATACCTGCAAAAATGTGTCAATTCGTAGTAATGATGAATCAGAGAATACTTCTATCTGGTAACTAAACTTCTAAGGTACTCGTGGACAGGTTTCTTCCAATGGCTAATCCTGACCTCCATGTTGTGCTCCACATGAAAAGTAGAAGTGACTTGAACCCAAGTCATAATTGATGTCCTAACGGAGAAAGACGAACGGATTTTTTCTGTTAGAATTTCCATGAATAATAAATGAGAGGAATGAGGAGTATCCGAAGAAGAGATTACTACTTACTACTCTACTCTGAAGTCAAGAGAGTAACGTACATTACTGTACTAGCTTGTGGTTCGAAGGAACAGTAAACAACAAGAAGGAGGCAGTCAGTTTGAGCTAAACATCGACATCAACTGTGGTTGAGTTTTCAAAAAAAACAAGACAAAATTGAGAGTCTTAAAAAGCTAGGACTAAGACTGAGGTTAGTCCAACCAAAAAACTCTGTATGTCTTGAAGGCGAGTGCAAGCAAGAGGATTCTCATGGGGAAAGTCAAAGATAAAGGAGTGAGAGGAAATAAATAAGTGTGTGGCTTGTGGTTTTTTTTAGTAGAGTCGAAGACGGAGAAAGCAAGTGGCACCAGCCTGTGCGAGTGCCGAAGAAAAAGTAAAATAGAGAGTTGGAGAGAGGAAAGATAAAGAAGACTTAAATTTAAACGAGTCTGAAGAAGACAAAAAAGAAATCCAAACCGTCTCAATGTCTTCTCTAAAATCTGTATGCACCTTCCGCCGCCTTACATCCATCTATCTGCTGTATGTTAAAGACAAAGTTTTCCATTCTCACGAAATAAGGTTGAATTGATTTACATAAACGCAATTTCAAAATTCAATCTGAATCATTCGTACTACATTCCGTGGCCCTGACTGACTACTCTCTAGGAATTAGGCTCCAGGTAGAAGTTCAAATTAAATATGTATTCTCATTAATTGACGATCCTCGATAAGAAAATCCTGGAACTCTACTGTTCTTAGAAAATGGGTGTAGCTGTCACTCGGCATAGTAAGATGTTACAATTAGCAGAAAAATACTTCAGACCTCTTTCAAGAAACCACTACATATTGTAATGACTGAAGGACTTTCTCCCATTACCTTAGCGAAGTAGTTAATAACCGCTAATGCTTACAGCTTACTGGCAGATCTTATCGAATGAATTACAATGCCGAGGCTCTAGTGGCTTCACTAAGAAATGTTTCAAGATATGTTTCAAGAACACCTGGTTACCTGATAAAGAGCAGAAACCGTGAGTTACCAAAACCAAAAAGAGAAAGTGATTTGAATCGGTCGTTATTCAAAACCAAGTCCACGTGCTGAAGAAGAACCGCGTTAGAATCAAGATAACGAAGTGAAAGGTTGAAATACTTCTTGTTTCCTCCTACGGAATCCAATACCGTGTACGTACAGCATCCTCGACTCCTATCTGATCTCCAAGGAGGAGGAAGGGGGAAAAAAGAAAAATCTTCCACTTTGAGTTCATAATAATTTGAGAGTATAAATCAAGACGTGTCACTCTGTGGCTTTTATTCTTAGAAGACTTTCTTCAAACACAACATACAGTACATACATCGAAGTCCCCTACCGAGTCGGCTTTTCTCTGTGTGTGTGTGTGTAAAACAGCTGAATGCGAACACTACCCCGTTTCTAGTTCTAACCAGTTCAGTTTCATGGGGTGGAGTGTTATACTGGAGTAAATAAGTGTGCCAGGCACTTGTGGTTATAAGATGATATCCTATTCATCAACATTTTCTAACCACAACTCATAAACTCTAATAACTTTCTTCTCTCCCGCGTCCGACCGTCCGCGTGCCCAACTCAAAAACTTAAGAGAACTGAAGGAGTAAGAGGAAGAAAGTACAGGGCTGTTCATAACCTCTCATGCTCCCATCAGTTGAATCGGATGGTTGCCTGAGAATATCGTTATAACGTCACTGATATGACATAAGCTTGTTGTAACAAAGACTGCTATATGCATATTGTTGTGACATGAGTTCAATCGTGGTGACGAAGAGTTCGTAGAGAACATCAGCTAAAATAATTCATGTTGTAACAAAGACTGCTATATGCATATTGTTGTGACATGAGTTCAATTGTGGTGACGAAGAGTTCGTAGAGAACATCGGCTAAAATAATTCAATCGCCAACTCCATGAACCGAGCTGCACGAAGGACTTTTATGCTAGAAACAAAATATTGTCTAATCTCTCGTGGGTCAATTTTATTTTACACAAAAATTCTGACCAGACGTACGGTCCTCTGAAGTAATTTGCAGGACCAATGGCATTTTTACATTTGTATATCTCGCTTTTTTCTAGAAGCCTGTGCTTGGTTGCTGGGAATCGTAAAATATATGAACCACCTCATACATCGCTACAGTCGGGCCGGCCCGGCCGACCAGCACAGTGAAAACAGCTTTCATCCAAATTAAACGTCAGAGCTTTTGCTTTCTTTTTTTAGAACTTTGATAAAGTGTAAAAATAATAAGTGTGTAGAATATGACGCGTAATACGCTTGCGTGCGTGGGTGTGTGCGTGTCTGGCCTCCTTCATTAATACTAATTAGTAATGGCGCACGCACACAGATGTCAACTCATAGATTTTGTTGAGAATGTGCTAAAAGTCAAAAGTACTTACCAACGACGCTGAGCTGAAACGCCATACTGATTTTAGGCTCGGTGCTAACCTGAAAAGGATGGAAGAATAGGAAATTGATATTTGGTAGAACCGAAAAACAATTAGATTTTGATCTACAAAATTTCATTACTATTTTCTTTGATCTTTCTTCGATAAAATTATATTTTTATATAAGCTTACTTGGCATTCGTAAGTCCCAGAATCTCTTATTTGCGGGGAACTGATTTTGAGCGTCCACTCATCTGTGCCGTCAGAGTGGAGTGATTGAAATCTTTGATCTCCCGTGTAGGTGAGAATCCCAACAGTCAAAATATGTATATCTCGTTTTCGGATCCACGACACCTGCAAAAATCCAAAGGTTGCCTAAAATTAAAAAGAGTTCGTAATTAAAATATTGCCTAGCTGTACACCTACGAATTATTAACGAAATTAGAAAATGTAGCATTATCAGTATTAGAGTTATATATTTGCATTTTGTCGAAGCTATCGATCGACCTTGAAAAACAGAATGTAGTGTTAATTTTGCTACAGCTTTGCTTGTGATAACATTTGTCATTACGTCATTTCTCAAGGATATGAGCAAATCATTTGATTTTCAAGTATGATTTGTATGATTAAATCTGAATGTGAAGTCAAACTTGACCTCAATTGTCTGGTTGGGAATAATGAAAAAGCAACAAGAAACCGTTAAAACGTAGATTATACAACTATAGGGCAGTAATACTATCCGGTGTGACTGTAGCCTGATATTACAGTGAATTTGATGCATCCATGCTCTTACCGGATAATGTGTATAGTGATAAAATGTCTTTGCGGATCTGGCCATTGATTTCTGAATTACGCAATAAGGATTTAATAAAGAGGAGCAGCTCTGTATTCTGTTGTGACCCAGAAAAGCCAGGTAGGAAGTCAGGAATAATACGTACACTAGAAATTTATAGACCTGCTATGTAAATCTCTGGGGTTGGGCCATTGTACTGAATTGCATTTTCCAACATTTCCTAGTCGCCTCTTTTGCGTCGCACTCGTCGCAAAATTCTGAGCCTGAACCTGAGCCGAGAATTGAATGCGCTCAATTTCATCTTTACTGCAAGTACCATCGTTTTGGTATGCAAATTCTTTGAAATGGTCCATGTCCGCCATACTTTCCTTCGCACACAAACCCAAGTTCATAATAGTATAGGTATTACTTTATTTTAAATATAAATGTGTTATCTAGATATGGATGGTTCCATGCAAATAACGGTAATAGTGTATATATCGATTTATTTCCACACTCAAGCCTAGCCGGCAGGCAAAGCAAACCAAAGCAAAAGTCTGATGTAGGCCAGAAATACAAAAAGATTGAATATGAATATGTTGTCTTAGTACTGATATACATATATATAGATTTTGAAATTGTAATCCCTCCAGCTTACTCGGCGTTTCAAATATATTTATCTCTGAGATGCTCTCCCTAGAATCAAACAACAGAATTTAAGGCGATTACGTTTGCATTTTCAGTTTTAATGTTGAATTCGGTAATGTAATATTAAAAGGCCCATAAAACAAAAAGGATTACTGTAGTTTGCAATCGCTTGGACCTTTCACTCGTGCTACCTAATCTTGCTTACAAAAAATGAAATGCGTAAGCTGGTAAAAGAACTGAAAGAATATCTTCAGTAAAGCTTTATGCTAGTTGCAATTGTAAATATGGTCAAATACAGTAAAGTCGTCAGAATCCCGCAGGAGCATTACTTCATAACGAATCAAAGCCAACCTACATTCACTTTCGGATATATTGGCTTTCAAACATTAATTGGCATATTTTTAATGAGACTAATCCCGATTAACAAATAACGCGTTTTGAGATTGGTGATTGAGTATTCTTCAAGTGACTTTAGAATAGCCGAATGACGTCTCAAAGCATGGGTTCAAACAACACGGAAGTAAAATCGTTTCAATCTTAAGATCAACCTACTGCAATTCTGGAAACCAAAACTCATGTGGCGTCAAGTCAAAAATAATTACAATAATTCAGTAGTAGCCAAGTACAAGTTATTCCACTGTGTGCCTCTTAACCTGAGATAGTTATTTAAATAATAGATTGGACTGGATTCTTTATTTACATATTTTTTCAATTGGATTCACACGTACAAGCATGCTCATTAGGTATTCATAGAGGACCTTGCCATATGTACGTAACTGATATTTTGTTTAAAAATAAACCTATTTTGTCAAGAACTTATTAACGATTTCAGTTCAGAAGGCCATTTCCATGGAGAAATCAAATGAAACTTTGAACTTTCTCCTGCGGACTTTCACCAGATTCTCTTCCTAAAAGAATTGGGTCATACTAGTGAAGTTAGGAAAACTCAGTTGGCTGATCGTAGCTCCAAGCTCCAAATTAACGGTCAAAGGAGTTTTTCAATCGGTTTTCGAAGTTTTTTGACAAAGTACTCACGTTGTGCGTGCATTTTTTTACAACTATAATTACAATGCTTTCTTTTATTTTCTTTCAGTAGCAATATATGCTTGTACTCATAGAACATGCAATTTGTCAAAACTAATCAATCTCATTCTCAACTTTTGAAAGTAGGTCGACAGATCTAGCCGATGATAAAATTTGGTGCGTGAGTAATTAGCTTTATTCATTTCTTAGGATTCATTTGGTGTAAAAATTGAGATTTACAGCTGCTTTCGACGTGACTTATGCTGTCAAGAGAAAATCCTATACAATGAAATGAATAGTCTAGAAATCAAAGGAGACACTAGACAAGTCAACTCAGTGAGAAGGAAAGACTAAGACAAATGTATTTTGCATATTTAACCGACACGAAATATTTGCATCCGTCTGAAACATACACGGATAGAAGGGAACGGTTGACTTCTCAGCATTACTATACATGTGAAGGGAAATCAAATTAAAAGTCCATTAATCTTGTAAATGAGCGGAAAACACACGCTGAGCTAGTAAACATGATCCATAATATAACGTGTACATACATAAAGTATAACCTTAGGATCTTGACGATTTCCCTGTGACATTTGTCTTCCAATGTCTGTGTAACATGTTGTAATGCTATTAATTATACACGTAGGATGAGTATGCATATTTTAAATAAAATATGACCAGAAATGAGAGAGATCCTCATGAAGCCCAACCGAGCAAGACAGGATGGGAGTCATGTAGTTAGTAATTAAAAGTTAAATTGACGAAATTCCAAAAATGAACTAGAGGGCGCTAGTGCATTTCTCAGGCTATCTAAGGTACAAACTATGGGCTCCCCGCACAAACTTTCTGCTAAATATTATAGTAATACCTTGACTCCAGTTGGATTGTCTAACTATGTATAATACAAACAATGTACCTGTACGGGATGTTGTGACTGAAATAAATTGAAATTGAAAAATTGCCAGTAATTGTTTTATTATGTGTAATAGCAATTGACCTCGATTCATTTCCACTCTTTTGTTTAGAGTTGTAACATATAAATATAATCCGGGTGCATTAACACGGACCGATACTCCATTACATTTAACATCGCGAAACTACAGCTCTTCATAAGTTTTGCATATATCCCACCCGATAACAGCTACAAAAGTGTGATAGAAAATTTATTTCTGAA
>JAQGCA010000904.1:0-21647 GCA_034698945.1 Protaphorura quadriocellata
CATTACCCGAACATAGACTTTTCTCATCTATAAGCCCCCGGCGCAGCCGGTGGAGCCTATACCTTGGTCTATGTAAAGAGTCCAAATTCCAGAAGGCTAAATTTCAAAAATAAAACGAAAACATGACTTCCCCACATTTCTTACGATTAACCAAACGAATTCGCAACTCTAATTTTAAAAATTAATTCTCATGTCACCTGGTTAATTTTCTCAATCTGTAGAACCTAATCTGTTACCCGATCTTCCAAACAGCGTTTTTTGAACTCGATAGTTGGAGTTGGAGGTTGCTTCAAAAAGGTTACCTTCCAGAAGCACTTTTTCTTACATACCACTAGGAGTACCTTCCATACGCTCAGTTTTAAGCAAATTTTTCATGAGAAATCTGTGGATGTCAGATTCAGATCATTTCGTTCCATAATATCTGACATATGAATTATTGTGAGCAGTATGCAAATCGTAAACCACGTGTTCTAACCTTATTTGGTCCGTTCGAAATATTTTTTTTGAAATATATATTTCTCACTAGATTTTGGAAAAGAATGAAATATTCAAACGCAGGAGAGTGCAGAAAGTTTCAGAATTTAAAGATGAAAGCCTAATATATTTTTTGAAGAAACCACTCTAAAAAAAATCAGCACAACAGTTACATCGGATGGAGATGGAATAATGAAATAAATTCGTCCACGAATTTTGCATGAGGAATGGCTTGGTCGTTTCAGAATTGAGCTGTTCTTGTATAAAATCGTGTCCAGCTGACCTTTAGTCTAGCAATACGAACCAATCAGAATTTCTTTAAAATATTTGACCGCGAAGGTGCTAAAGTCACAAAAATTTCAAAATATTATTAAGACATTAAAACAAAATCGATAGAAAATTCCGAAGTTGTTTCTTTCGTCAGGTTCCGAAATCGAAACTAATATTTTCAATCTTTGGCTTTGTTGTGATTTGCTGGAAATTTTTGAACATAATTTACATTTTCAAAAGAATTCGCCGTTACATTTGTGGCACACAGTTTTTGGTAATCTATCTGCATCTGCCCAGAGGAGCGACCCCTGACATGTAAGTTTGACTGATTTTTTACCGTGGTTCAACTTTTTGGCTTGAAATCCTGTCCGCCGTGCTTTGGACTTTGGAATAACAACAGATTCTAGATGTAAATTCCCTACAAAATGTATATCTCATTTTTTAGTCACCAGGCTTCGGCTTGCTATAGGTTTGACAGTCAGAGGTGGATCGTTAGCTGTTTAGCTGTTTGTGGACCACTCGCTCCAAGTCCAAAGCAAATTTTGTTCTGATTTGGAAAGATTTCTGAAAAATGGGCACTGGTTCACCAATCCCACGTTTCAAGGGGGTTCGTGCCCCAAAATATCCAGCTACCATTCGAGCATATCTGGAAGTTATCGGGAGATTTTTGAATGAAATTTTGCGAAGAGCCCAGGCTGGAATAGAATTCACCCAAGAAGAAGCCGATACATTGCTACATGAATTAGACGCCGTGGCCTTAAATGCTCCACCATTGCAAATTGGTACCTAATTAATTCAAATGAATTTTGTGCACAAGAATTCAAATTATATACATCCATCCTTCTAGATTTTGGAGGATTTACCGCTTTCGACTGAATTTTTCCGGAAGTGGTAATTGTTACCAACCAATCCTGGTAAGTTAACAATAACTATAGCCAATGAGTTAACTCAAAATATAATTACCAATTAATTCAGCCGTTTACTTTTATTAAACAGATTTCGTCACAACTTCAAGATTTCACTGTCACTTGGCCAGGAAACCCGTAAGTGATCCAGTGTTCAGTCTCCAGTGTGTTTCGAAGTGTGCCAATTATACGTATGGTGTTTAGTAACTAGTTTAAAGTCCAATGTTGTTGATTAAGTTAACTTGTTACTTGTTTTGTAAATTGTGTAAAACATACTTAGCCCATGAAAATATTTGCGATATGAATAATATGTTGTATTGTTCAATCTTACATTCTATTTCTAGTTCGGTAATTTTAACCGATTCTTTTCAACTTCGCTTCCAGCATCTCATCTGTAGAATTCATGAGTTTCATTCACCTGCGATTCTCATAAAATCATACAAGCTAAAATATATTTCCCCCCTAATTCAGTCGATCAGGTTTCAAAATGGAGTCGGATTCGGGTTTGCCATAGTTTAGTGGGTAACACGGGAAATGGAATATATTATACTTAATTGGATGAAATCGTGCAACAAATAGACCTTCATGATTTCATTTCAAGTAGTGCCGACTGTGTGGGCTCGGCTTGCCTTTGAAGTTCACTTCTGTGTATCATTTGTCTTCGTGTGCTACACCCTCTTCAAATTATATTTTATTGTAAGCACAGTTTAGCTTCATATTCGAAAATCCTCCTCTCGATTAAGAGTGTCACGAAATTTTCATTCAAATTTATTCTTTGGAGAAGGTATGACTTTCAGCGGCAGTAGATTTATTGATGAATCCGAAGTAACGTTAAATCCAAAAAAAGTTTCAATGTATTAGTTTTAAAAACATCTGTAAAAACGTACCAATTAAATAAAATATCATCCTCGGCTCCTCGAGTATATTTAAGGCTTCCTGAAAGTCACCCTTAGTAGTAGAAAGAAGCTGCAGTTTGGAAGATCATTTTAAATTAACGTCTACACAATGTGTGCTGTGATGGGTCGAACCTTATAGCGCCACATGTCAAAACACTTCTTTAATTTATACCTTATAGCGCCACACGTCAAAACACATCTTTAATTTATACCTTATAGCGACACATTAAGTATTTTGCCAATAAGAACATGTATTGGTCTATTAATAAAAGTTCGGTGTAATTCTCCATGTTTAAAGATGTGAAAGTATAGAAGCATTCAAATTCTTTTTCAAACATCAACAAAATTTTTAAAACTATAAAACTAACTTATTTTTAAAAATTCATATTAAAGCAATTTTATAAGGAACGAAACTGCGTCCGCCACCGAACCAGATGCTATTTATAGTATTTTCCCAACAGATTAATGTACGATTGGATAAAATTTAATTTAATTTTCTTAACTGAAGAATTGATCTGACAATGTTAACATGTCATCTTGATAAAGAGGTCATGTAATTTTGTACTCATCCTTCCCATACCATATGCAGTGTTTGAGAAGGTTAATGAAGGATTGACATGACACGATATACACGCCTCCATCCTTTCCAGACATTAGATATGCCATCATCTCATCGGAATACTAATTCTGTCGGTCCGTCACTGCCTGTAAATCCATGGCTTCCAATTCCTGTCAATTGTCTATTAATATGCTTCTCAACACACCCAGTGATTGTGTTGTATTAATTATAATGCAATATTTTAATTGTTGTCATTTGATTTTAATTGAATGGGTCATGGGGTCCGAAGGAATGATTGACCTGACCGAATATTATTTGATTGTGTGCAAATTAATTAGTAAACTGGTAATGGACGTTCCTAATTCTTAAATTAGAATGTAGGCATTCAATATCCTGACAGTATGAATATTAACTGAAAAGTCAAGCACTTGAAAAAAATTTCAAAACATAAATAAATATAAAAATGCAAGGTGTATGAAATTTATTCTGCATCTCAATTTTTTGAACAACTTCTAGAAAATGGAAAACGTTTATTTCATGTACAGAATCGAGTGAGCTCAATTTCTAATTTTTAAAACCCTAACACCAAAACGAAATTAACTATAGCCATGGCCTACATGTACGACATTTCTGCGGAACTAATTTTCTGTTTGAAATTGTAACACTTTGCATAATTAATTCTGCCTCTTGTTCTGAATGACATTACGTGGGTTTTAACCACCATGCACGAGCATTTATTTATGTCCTAAGCCAACAGAAATTGAATTTGATTTGACATGATGGAACTTTCGAATGATTGTTCAAGAGTTGTAGTTGTAAATAAATAAATGGAAGAAATATGTTGTGTAGTAGTTAAAAATTCATTGAGTGGGGAGAACATGTACTAAACACTTGTAAGTAAACATGTAATCATTTGATTTCCATATTATTAGCAGTAGCATTTTAATAATGGTGATATACATGGCGGCATAACCATAATTCAATACACGTTCCCAAAAATGGTAAGGCGTTGAAATGTTTACGTTGAGTTAGCAATTTAACATTAGCACCACTTGTATGCAAATCAAATAAAACTGTAAATGAGACTTGGCAGAGTGAAAGTACAATGAAATATAAGAAAAAATAACATGACTGTGAATGCGAATTATAATGTCTATCATTACTCATATGAAAATGTCTTGTTTGTTCCTATTATGTTTATGTTTCTGAATAAGATACGCTTTACGCTATACGCTATTGGCAAAATCATTTGGCAAATATTTTATATGGAATGGACGGGACCTTCATTCTGTCCACTAGCTCCTTTTTGTATTCTTTATTTTTTTTTACCGTTCCGTTCAGCAGCTGCAATGCTGACACTACTAAATTTCGCGTGGATGGACATCATAATAATATTCTCAACTTATCAACATCAACGGACTCCTTTTAACACTTACTACTCAAGCGATGCCGTGTTGAATTCCTTATTTCCTAATGCAATACATTTGGAATGAGAAATACGACGACGAATTCAATATACATGACATGAATAGAGTAAACAGTAAGTTTAGTCACATTAACTGCTCTATTCAAAAAGTAAGCAAGAAGGACGTGGTTATTACTTGAGACACAATTCACACTCAATCCTTTCTTCACAATTTATTCCTCATTTGCTTCTATATTCAGTTTTCTCATTTTTCTTTCTCAATTTAACATACAAAGAACTGGCCAACTGTACTATTTCTATGATGACACTATATCTTTAAATTTTTACTTTTGACACATTCTTAAGTGTTTTCGGCAACACGTAATTTTTTTTACTCTAACTAATATTGGTGTAACGTTCCAGTTCCCATTCTTACATAAAACTTTACTAGATATTTTTATATCATGATCCGTTTCACAATAACTAACAGGCATTCGGATTCAATTCTAACCGACCATGTCAATATTACATGCAATCATTCAGTTCCTGAATTCTTTTTCTAAAATTAAAAAATGAATTTCGTATGTCTCGACATTTTTTGCGACAACTTTCAAAAAAATTGTCCACATTCACTTTAAGAGGAACATAATAGCAAATAGCACGTGCCAGCGACAGGGAGACCTGACGTTTTAAAGTATGGAATAATTCGACAGCTGAAATATTTTGATGACATTGAATTTTCAGGTTGTCTGGGTTAACAGATTATTGCGTGTGAATTTTAATATGTTCTACAAAAATTTAGTCAAAGAAAGGTGCGGGCATATTATTATGTGGAAGTAGTTGTATCCGTTTTGAAGCATATGCCAAAAGTATAACATATTTTTCAGAATCCACCCGTTACATAAAGGTATAATTAACCTGTATATTGTCCAATAATTGGACAATTATTGTCCAGTATTTTTGTAGAGAATTTGCTATTTGGTTTAGGGAACGTACAGACTAGCAAAGAAAAAACTCTATTGCCGGTAATCTTTGTAAAGCAAGCTTGTGTAATAATGTAATAACACCTAAAAATGTTAAGATCGGAAAATAAAATTCCTAAATAATGATTTTTCACTGGAAATAGACTTGAATAAGCTCTAACTATTCTATCCGCTCTATTCTCTCTATTCTACTCAACTGTCTGTATCAAGAATTGAAGAAGGGAGTAAGAGAGAATCCGATCATTGTAGTCCCAATAAAATGTGATTTGATTCAATTGCCATGAAGAGAAGTGGATTCCGTTCGAGTTCGGGTTCCCGTGCAAGAGTTGGTTTGTTCAAATTCAGATTCAGATTCAAGTGTGTGAAAACGACACGTTTAGATTGAATTGGATTGAATTGGCTGGGAGTAAGGATATCTCTCCAAATTGGAGTGGATATCCCCTATCTCAACTAACTCGGAAAGACGAAGGGATAGAAATAGAGAGACCGGGAGCTAATAAAGTCGAATGAGTTTCAGTCAGCAAACCCGGGCTTTTTTCTCCCGTTTCGTTCGTCCCGTAAGTAAATGGAAAATTGAAGAACTCGGTAGTTTGGTTTAGTTTAGGGTAGATGGTTGAAAATCTTCTACAAGGCATGTAGAAATAGGTAAGGCAAAGATTAAAGAAAGAAAACACTCTGACAAGGGATTACACTAGCATGATAATCAGTGCCAAAACTTCTGAGGCAATTATGTAATCGGCCCATGTTCGGGGTATTATTCATGTGCTCAGTACTTATTGCATGTTTATAAATGTTGATGACGGAGTGTTGAATAAATAAATAAATAAATAAATTAATTGCAATTAAGCGGATTGCCAGAAATTCTTTCATTACTCTTCGTACGTCATCACCTGCAACTTATATTCCATTGAAAACCAAGTGGAACAAATTTGATGAGTTGCTCATTCAAAGAATGTCCAAGATAATTCACAGTAAGTTCATGATATAACGTATTAAAGTTAGATTGGCAATTTCGGCCCTTGTTGCTTCTTTATGGTAAGGACCTGAGACCTATACCCCGGCAATTATGTTGAATGCTTTGAAGTAGTTTTTCTACATTTAGTTTTTTTTTTATTTTTAATATCGTAAATGTGTTCATGAATCCTAAAACTTTCACGTCAATATTTTCTGCATCCTAATAGTGTTCCTTGTAAGTCTAAGTACATCCAAGCTTTCACAGTAACCCGGAGAAAAGAAAAGTTAAGACCAAGAACGGTGGGGAAAGAAGGTGCGGCGCGGTGGATAGTCGAGTATTATTGGAAGACCCGGGTTTTTGGAGAAAATGTTTACTCAAGCGTCAGGCATGCCAGGAATGTAATTTTCACCCTGAATTGAGTTTCCTCTGACAGACTCAAATCCATCCAGGGGTTTCCTACCGTGAGAGACTCTCATCACATCACACTTGACTTCACCATTCACTCATCCCATCCTATCTGATCCTGATCCTGATCCCAGAACATATCTGAAACCAACTTTTCCCTCTTGGAAAGTAAAAGTACACGGGATACATAAGACCTGACTTTCTCCAGTATGTAGTGTTCGGTGACAAATCTCAAATACTTGGAATACCAGATGAGTTTGTCAACTCAACTGTTTTTCTAAACACAACACTGACTCCACCGTCCGTATCTCACGTTTTTCTTATTACATCTTCCCAGAATATGTCGCAGTCAATTTGTATTATTTTTAATGCTTGTCTGGATTTGCATTGATGAAATGATGAATATGTAATGATTTCAATTTAAAATGTTTCAATCTCATTCCGTTCAGTCGCGGTAATTAAGGTCGTCCAGTCGCGGTAAGACGATAATTTGCATTTATTTCGGCGATCAGGACCTGGGAATTGCCAATCACAATTGAAAGTATTCTAATTAGTCCCAAGATCGAAACCTATTTTTATAACATGTTATCAGAAGTAGAAAATAAAATGCCAAACGGCTGAAATAAGCAAGGACCTTAACATGTTACGGCACTCCGGTATTGTGTTCGTGTACATGCATGAATTTAAAATGAACCAACTAGGGTTCGATCTCTATGATGTTCTGTTTTCAACACAACATAAGTTGATTTAACCAAAAAGCCATGGCGTCAGGCGTGAGGCATGTGCGTTCCAAATATTCCATCAAATTCCGAACGGTAGGGTTCATTTCTCTTGTTTCTATCAGAGCCTGCTGTGCTTTGCTGGTTGCTTTCTTCATCAATACTCCCTTGAAATGTTATACGGGTACATTTCACAGGCCCCAAGACTGGGGCACCCATATACTGGGTGCCCCAAAAATGACATTTGCAATCTGTAATACGGTGAGAAGTTTTCAAGACGTGCCTCAATGGCTTATATTGAAGTGTAACTTTGGATAAGATCAATTTAACCTCATTGGAACTATCACTGTAACTTAATCTTTTATCCCGTACATCGGAGACTGCGGGTTGCTTTGGAAAAGTGAGATATACGATTTGCAGTTAATTTTATTTAACGTCTATGCTATGTTGTTATTATCGGGCGGAGGAATTTTAAGTTGAAAATTTAGCTTCTTCCATTCAGTCGAGGGGAAAGACCCGTATTTTTTTTGGAACACCCTGTGAAATAATAGAAAGTAATGTAATGGGATGAACAGAACGTGTAAGTTAACTCATTGGGATGCGGGTCTTCCGCGTACTCTTTCCTGTAAGGATGAGAAGTAGACAAATTTAGAATTCCGCCCAAATCACTCAAACCATTAGCCAAATCGCTTCGCCCAGCACAATTCGTTCCATTCCATCGTAATGATCATTTTTAACATTTTGCTCCAGTCAGTAGTCTACGGATCTTTATTGCTATTACTAAACTTGGCCACTGCCGACTGCCAATAGCTAGGATTGTCTTTTTTCTATTCTGTCTGGCAGCCTTGGAAGAAGATTGGTTTTAACTTCATTCCTGTTTCCTAATACAGTTACAGTAGGGTTCACGGGACGGCATTCCTTATTACACGTCATGTCACTTTTCTCTCTTGATCAATTCTGTCACTCACGTCAGAGTGTCACCGTGTATAATTGATTGAAACAGTTTTTAATTAGTATTGTGTGTCAAGCCTCATCGAGATCCCAAAACTATCACTTCTATCTACACTGCACCCGACGACGACGTCACTTTTGAATTTGCGAGTTGTAAGGCAAAAAAATTGGCCATGAAATGTGGATTTTAATTCATATTTGCCGCACGCACGAGGATCAATTCCTTAAGTATTACTGGGATATCTTTTAAGAAGTAACTAAATAATTAATTAGTCAGAGACAGGAAATGTACAGGGAATAATAATTATTCCCTGTACACAATTATTGTGTTCTGCAGAATGTTCTTCCAAATAGAATATGTAGTACATACGTCTGGAATGCAGGACAATAATTGCAAAAATTCACGATAACTAAAAACATTTATATTAGAGAGACACATCATCGTTTATTCAACAACAATAACTGCCATCACAAAAATGGTAGTAGCTATTTTATAGTAAAACGTAAGTATAGAAAGCCGTTCAAACGAGTAATTAAGACGCGTCCAACCGAAAAAATTAACTACAGTTGGAAGTACGAAACGTTGTATCAAAAATGAAGAATCGTTCCAAAAAAATATCACTCGTCAAATCCCGAAACAAGCTTAATTTTAACGGTTCAAAACGCTTGATATTCTCTGGAGACGTATGTCAGGATTATTATGTCGAGGTGTCCCAAAATACAAATGGTATTTTTATAAGTAAATTACGCTAGTTCTGATGACAGTACCCTCATATCTCCCGGATATCTGGTTAATGAGAATACCACACACAATTTCTTGACACTATTGACACATGGTGGTAGGTTATTCCAAGTTTTACTGTATTATGAATATTTGGTGTATTAGGAATTCATGGTTTAAATGACATCGTCTCTCAATTAATGTATTCTCAATTATTTTATTACTTGTGTTATGTCGGTTTCTCCTGTGAACCCACTAATTTTGAGCCTATTTAATTTGTGACAAATGTAAACAAACGCGACCAGAAATTATAAATATTAGACTGACCACTTCCCGTGCAAGTTTGGACCGCCTATATACAAACTAATATATCCGTAATATTATAATTTGATATGAGAAAATTTTATTTGAGTCTTAATTGTAACATTCTTCGTAATATTCCTGAGTCTTGCCATTCCGAATTCCGACAGTCCCATTTTTTAAAGAGTATCGATGAAGCTAATTTTATTTTTTATTCAACACGCAACAATGGTTACAATAGCATCACATCATTAACATTCCCGCAATTCTTGGCTTAAATATTTAAATATGCAAAACCAACATCGTCGAGATAATTGTTTATGATACCATTAGAAGACACTCAAAATCACACTTGTACGTGTCAATGCATATGTATGAATCCGTAAATAATTTGATCTAATTCAATCCAAATAAAGTTTTTCATAAGTTCAGCAAAAAACTTTAACACTATTGATATGCCGCTGTTATTATCAGAAAACCGAAACCCATTATCGTAATGTGTGAATGCATTTATACAAAACTCTAGCAAACGAATAAACTAAAATCACAAGTTGACCAAAACTGAGGGCCTGAGGGCCACGGCCACGACCTCGGCGGCCGGTATGGCTAATAACAAGGCAAAAGGTTAAACAAAATACAACAGAATAGCAGCAGAATTTTTTTTTGTTGAGGACGTGTGCGGAAAAAATCGAAAGGCAATTTCCATTTGGCCCTCATTATGTTATGTTGAGCAGATGTGAGCATTTTATCTGTTCACACTTTATTCTATTCTTCTAGGGAAGGAACCAGGGGATACGTACACACATAGCCCGTCATTACTGAGAATCTCATCCTCTTCAGCAGTTTTTTTTTCAGTTACCAGAATCTCCTTTCAACTTGGTTGTAAGCTTAGCCAGGATTGGCCGGAACGGGGTGACAGGAAGCCAGCCCTCCGTGGCCAAGGCGGAACCCGTAACGTCCCTGCCCGGACGGTCTCCCAAGAAGATTTCCCCCCTTTAGGTAACCCATGTTTAGCCACGCATGCCAATCTACGTGTTCCTCCACAACTTGACACTCCTGAGGTGAACCACTAGTCGTTCTCTACCTCTCGACCACCGGAGAACCTCTTCCAACAATAATCCGATGAAAGACAACAATCACAGACACCGATACTACCGGTCTCTGCGCGATTATCGATTTTAACGATAATTACTTCTAGCCGAACCGATTCCAAACGTTTAGGCATTTTACATTTACAACCATTCAAGTTCTATAGTCTCAGATCTGATCGTTAAGTTACCGCTCATAAATATCGACACTTCGCGATTATCGATTCTGGCGATAATTACATCTAGCCGAACTTGTTCAGCATATTCGTCCGTGTAACTCTATATCTCGGGATACCACTCATACTAGTACTGTCTCGAATCGTCGAAACGAATTAATCGGCCATTATGGTACCATAACCATACCGCTTATAAATAACCACGAACGTTTATTGATTCTGGAGATAAGTAGATCTGACTGAACCTGTTTATATGTTTGACATATTTTGACACATCCATTTTTGGTCCACATTCAGAAATCGTGAAGTGACTGCTGGGAATTCCTCGCGCGTCAAGTAATATCGATACTTCTGGACTATCATCTCAGAGACATTTAAATCCAAGTAAACACTTTTGGAATATTTTGACACTTTCGTGGGTGTGTCACTATCTCTTAATGGACTACATTCTGAAATCGTGAACAGACTCCAAGGAATACCTCGTTTGTCGCTACTGATGAATGAAGGTCCTTGAAAAATTGTGACGGCGATTGTGTGACAGAAATATTTTGAATATTTTGAAATTAAACTCGGTGGACTGACCGAATGAGTCAAGTGATGAGCCCCTTGGGAGCATTGTTGGTGAATACAACGGCTACTAATCCTGGATCCACTTCACCGACAGGTACAAGCAGTAGCCTCAATAATTTGAATTGTTTGAGTAGTAGTATTGGACATGTACATGGTCATCGTATAGGTCATGATATTGACCATCACGACCAAGTGTTAAAACTAATGAGTGTAAGTCTATTGAATGAGAGCTCAAGGGCTCTGAATTTTCATCATAGTCTTGCCTTGACACTGGCCACGGCTAATTGTCGCCCAGCGGTATCAGCGCCCCATAACGTTTCGAAGATGACATTCAAGTCATCATCAACGCCTGCAATGGCGATTTCACCAGATCATAATCATCACCAAATCGTCCGACCCGATTCTACTGAGAGTCCGAGTACCATGAGTATGACAAATGGAAGGCCACCATTCATTGAAGACCATTATTCTCGATCACCACTAAACCGAAGCCCGAGCCGTAGTCCAAATATTACCAATTGTACCACTCCAATCAGTCAAAATAATATTACCAATGTGACAGGGATGAATGATGAAGATAGTAATATAAGTATAGGGCGTGACGATGACCAAGTCCTCTTGGACTGTGACAGTAGTTCACTTATGTCCGAAGAAGAAGAAATGATGACGACAAATTCCAAGGATTCTCACACCAGGAGGAATGGTAATGATGACGATAATGACAATTCCGGTTCCGATGACCTAATAAGTAGTCCAAGCCCAAGCCCTGCTCATTTAGCCCGAGAAAATTGTAAAATTTACGCAAAAAGTCATGATAGTCGTACCCGTAATTATTCCTCAGAGGATTGTTCCTCGGTTAAGTCGTTACCCTTCAGTCTTAGCCTGAGTGAAGCAATTATGAAGCAACAACAACAGCAGCAACTTTCAAGACAACAACAAACTACGCTACAACAACACCAGGCCTCCCTTATTTTCTCTATTGCGAATATCCTTAGACCCGATTTCGGAACAGCGAAACCTCCGGCGAATAATAATAGTCTCAAACCCCGGAAACATCACCATTTAAACCACCATGGAGCTCCAGCCCTTAAACGACCCTCGAAAACCCTCCCTGGTTCATTAAACAACAAACAGCAGCGACGGCAAGAACCCATTATTCCAATTGACCTCTCACGACCCTCTTCCAATGGGTCACCAGTACCACTACCGTTACCATTACCTAAGTTACCCAACAGCGGTCGGACGCAGAAATCCTCCGGCGCTTCCAATAATCGCAAATCAACACCGTCAGCAAATAACAATAATATCAGCAGATCTGAGCGTGAGAATTCGTCATCCATAAAATTATCCCCAGGAAATAATCCAACGTCACCGACAACAACGACGACAGAGAAGGCTGGTAGTCCCAATAATGATCTTTGGCCAGCCTGGGTTTATTGCACCCGCTACAGTGATCGTCCTTCATCAGGTAATTTGTCGTCTTTCTTCACTTTTATTGACTTAAGTTAAGGCCCAATAAATAGATTACCTGTAACAGTAAGTCCGTAGACGGCCCGGACCTGATTTATGACACGTCTGGTCAAAACCAGACATACAAGCCAAGACGGCTTAGCACTGCTTAGCAGAACAGACATGGACTTTAAAACCATTGACATTTGACAGCTTCGTTAATATCTCAACTTCCGCTGGCAGTTTAAATATATTAAAGCACTGTAAATTGTAGAACGTTATTCAATTCCTGGCCCAATTTAGAACGTAGTTAGTTATCCTATTTACTTTTGCCCACCTTTATTGCAGCACAATTTAGCGGTGCGAATTGTGATTACTAAGCTGTTATGCATTTCTCACGTATACCAGCGTGGGAAAGTCGTTAAGCACTAACGAGAAATTCAAAGCACGTACTACTTTTACCACAATTACGAAGATGGTAACCAGTGTGTGCTGCTTTTTCTAGATATTGCCGGATTTTATGAAACAGTTTAATGCCCGGAACTACTCGAATCGACGGGTTAATTAAGTAGAGTATAAGCGCGACTTGCGAGTGCTGGGAATTAAACTCAGGACATTCACGTTACCTGGGTGGTCAAAGGGACCATTGCGCCATAGTTGTTAGCTATAATAATTCGTGTAACTGAATTTTGATGACACTGGGAATTGAACCCAGCACTTTAAGAATTGGGCTGCGTTTCTGCGCATATGAACACCGTAATTCTTATTTCAATTTTTGACACTTTACAATAAATATGAAAAGATTTTGTGGAAGTGAAAGTGGATCGGAGTTTAGGCCAAAAACAAAATATCTTCCTCAATAAATTAATGTAATGCATATTTTCATTAATGCATTTGTTTTAAAGTATTCACGTGTTTATTTTGCAATGCATATCTGCATAATATGTTGTATATACGAACGCAAAGTAGTCGATTATCTGCAAAGAAGTGAACAAAAACAAACGTAATGGGAGGTCCAATTGAACCGGCCTAGTCGACATCCGACTCACAAGTCCTTATCTTGAAGTTCAATTATTGTGTTACAACATTTACTCGGGCGCTTGCATTTGAATTAATTTAGCCAATCTGAATTGTACTTCTGACAACTGACAAAATGAGTGACTGAAAGCGGCGGCCTTCCCTTAAATAAGCTACATATTGCATTATCGCATTGCATTTGCACTATCAATTCAGTACGTACTGACCGTGCTGACTTGATAAAAAACAAAAAACGAATTATATTTCATTTGCTCATTTACCAACTGTCAGCATGGCATAGACCTCCACATTGCAGTGTTATCCTCCAAACTTTTACTTTAAATTGCATGCATTGTTAATGAAGAATGGTTTTGAATAATGGAGAAATGCATGAGGATCTTCGGTTTAATTACCACCTCAATCATTCATTCATACACATTCATTTGGTGACAAATGGTTTGGAGACAATAAGGCTCTCACTCAGAAAATATATTTCAAAGCCTTCGTTTCCGTCAGGTCGTGATACATCAAAAATCTTGTCGACAACTCAGAGACTTTATCTAATATCTACAAATGTCATAAGAACCGACATTTGGAGACCCTGACGTGACGTGCAACACACAAAATATCCATTTTGCTGACCCAAGTACCAGCAAATGTCGAATTTGACTGACATTCTAACACACATCGAACTTATTAAGATTTTATACTGCTGACGACCCTCCAGAAAGTTCATGTCACAATTCTGAAGTACATATAATGACAAGTTATTATCCCATATTTTTCTCGTCAGATTTTAGGATGGCTTCCTTCGGGCTGAGTTGAGCATAAAAAATATGAAAATCGAATCAACCATTTCAAAATCCATGCAAATAACTTTTAAGTATTAGTTACATCGATATGGTCCCGACAATGTCTCAATTAGAGAAAACCGTTAGAATATCTAAAAACAAATGTTCACCAACACCCGTTCCGGCTGATGGCCTTTAATTTATTAAAACCAAGCAGGATTATTTTAAATCGTCAGGCATGTGTTTGAGCGGACGAATTTCCTGCAACAACAACGGTAGTTTGTAAAAATCGTCTAGTCATACCGCCGCCAATTTCGATTTCATTCTTCCATATGTCACAGCCAAGCCACACAGCATAGCATGAGGAAATTTAACGCAACCCTAAAAATGTATCGAAGTAGTTTCAAAAAGCAGTTTGTAGTGGCAAGCATTTGTATGACATCATTGTACACATCCATGAAAGTCAATCAGGTTGGAGAACAATAGAAAAGTTCCCCAGAATAGAATTCTAAAATTGAGTATCATGACCATTTTCATTCACATGTTTTATGAACTGGATGCAGGGGCACGTTAAAGGTGGTCACCTTGTCTTGACGACTTGACTCTTTGAAGACACTTCAATTTCACACCTCATTATTTTTACGTAACATCCGTGATCCTTTAGTATTTTGGTTCGCAAGCTTCAAACAGACTTATGCATAATTCATTCATTGCATTTGCATATTACGAAGAATATCATCAAAATTAATATTACGCATTCTTTTACTGGAGCCGATTCTCAAGCAAATTCTAACTCAAGTGCGACTGTGACCGCGAATTAAATTGAGATCAATTGGCGGGTTAGTGAAGGTGATTTCGTCTTTGATGTCACCACGAAGAAGACGCCGCAACGGTTCAAGAATAAGAAAACCGACATTACTGTACTCTGTCGTGTGAATGAATTAAATCTGACTGAAAATATCATGTCCATAAGGAAAGGTCTCTGGTTAGCGCTTAGCAGGAGCCGAAACCGACCACCGACCATGGTGTAAACAAGTCTTTTGTCAGCCCAGTCGTTTGTTGTTCAATATTTTCGTTGACTTTGACTCTTGTGACTGTGAAGAGATAAATTAAATGAGGGTGTCCTGGTTTGGCCTTTAAGCTTATTGTACTTTGTAAACGTTTGGACAAGGAGTCCGTTCCGTCGTAATCATAGAAGCATGAGTCTGCATAGGGTCTCTTCGTTAAATCGTTAAGGGTCTTCTGATTATCTCCGTACTTACAGTACAGTCAAAGATTCAACGCTTCTGTGCGTGTAAAATGCGTCTGAAAAAAAAGCGACAATGTAAGGGGGCAACGTAAAGTCGATAATCAGATGCAGCATCCGAGGCTGTAATTTGTTCTCGTCGCCACTTGAAGACCAAAAGTGTCGGCGGCCTATCTTTTTTGGATGCTACTGTTCAATCCATTTCATTATTGTTCACTATCGTGTCATGAAAGGGCCAGGCCAAACCGTGGCTTACTTTAATTTACTAGAATCAGAATCAGGATCAGAATCCAGAATCCCTTGTCTACTTGTTGCCCTCTCCCCCAAAATAGCCTAGGATAAGATTGATACCGATTTGATTCAATTTTAGGATTCCCAAGGGAGCCGAGATTTTATAGTACATCCAACCACTTTACTTATGTACTTCCAACCCCAAAACTATACCCCCGTACTATACACCCGAATTCAATTCAATTAGAATTCGTTAACATTATTTAATCTACTTAAGCTCTCCGCCGGTTGTTTGTTGAGCTCATCACATTAAGAAACTTGAATGAGGCTACTTTGAGTTCATTTGTGGCCTTTTCATTCAGTTGTTTCCAGTCATTATTACCCCCATGGATGAATTGGATGGATTCATGGTGTTTAATGTTTCTGGGTGGGGAAAATCCGGGCAACGGAACTAAATTCGTGCTCAAAGCATATGAATGAAATGAGAATAAGTTTTAATTAATGTTGTCTGGACTGGACTGGACGAATGGAGAGTGGTAAATTTAGTGGTTCAGTTATTTTTGACAAATTCGGTGGGAAGTGTGTATGACGTGACCATATATCTTCCTCCGGAAGTGTATATCCAACAAAAAATACAAAGGCCGTCTCGGTTTTTAAGTCTGAATGTTGAAGGTAGAGTGAAACAAATGTATTAGTGGTAAAAAAATAGGTTTGAAATATCATTATGTGTAGTGAAAAGGGTTCATTCAGTACACATGTAATGCCGCACTCCGTGATACCTTTTATGTACACTGTAAACGATAATATAGGCTGAAGGGCCCACCATGCTACGAACTACGGCGGCACGAATACGTTACTTTTATATTGCATGATACCCTCAAGCTATTTCTGTATTCCAGAAATCATCATCATTATTGTTATTTGATTAAATCATTGATAAACCTTCATTTAGCTACAGAAAAAAACATTTCATTATTTCCATGCTTTGTGGTTGTCACCTGCTTTGCATAATTCGTAGGCTGGACTTTTTACCTCTTGTGCCACATGAGTTCGTTATTAATTCAAAATGTTTCCGCTAATTATTTTACACCGGGATAGAAATATTAGGGGCCTTGTTTTGGTCAACTATTTATGTCTTCGTTATAAAGCTAATCTAGTCAATTTGCAAATTGACTGACTTAGTCATTTACCAGACACTGTCCATTTGCAAACTGACTGACTTAGTCATTTACCAGACACTGTCCATTTGCAAATTGGCTGAGTCTTTTTAAATATCCGAGCCTATTTTGCAAATTGACAGTGTCTGGTCAATGACTGAGTCAGTCAATTTGCAAGTTTACTAAATTAGCTATGTATATGACTACGACATTTGTACACACTACGGGTGACATTTCAAGAAAACGAAATTAGTTTTTAGATTGATTAACCATTTTATTGATTTGGAGATGAGCGTGCCTGAAGTGGGAAGTGGGCAGTGGGCAGATCATGGTAAACGCATTAATTTTAAAAACCCTGTAAATCATATTCATGGAATTGCATTACCAACACGAAGTTAAGAATTGAAAGATGAAGTAGTAGGTGGAACCAAATAATCCTAATTATTACATTCGATAAGACGCAAGTGAGGTGAAGTGAAGCACGGACTTTGGACAAGATGTCGTGTAAAATAAACTATGTACCTGTTCCTGTCGGACGCGCAGTGAGGCATGAGTATGATTGTCGATTGCCATTAAGCCAAGCAACCAGTTTTTCCTTCCTTGCCCTGAGATTGTGATATTATATTGGCATTATAATCTTTTAATTGCATGGTAGAAGGAAATTTCCTTTCAAGTAATGTTATGCAAATTTAAGATTTTTCCCTTAATCTTTCCTAATCCTAAATCCTACTTGACTTTAACCCATGTTTTTATTGTGTGATCTGACCACGCAACACTTATTTTATTTATCAGTTTTCTTACATGTAATGTAATGTGTACTCACATTAAGTCATTCATCCCACTCCACTTGCACTTCCAAACAACCCTTTTTATTTTCTCATTGTTTGGGTTGAAATGTTTTTCTGTTCAAGTAGGTGTTGTTGTCAAACATGTTGTTATAAGTTAAGTTGGCTCACACATTGGAGGGTTCTTGAAAAAAAATACTTAAGTTGTTCCTTCGTGTAGTGCGTGGGCTTAAGTTTATTTAGATTTAGATCCTATTACAACATCGAGTATTTAGGAAACAGCATTCAGATTTTTGGGATTGAGTGATTGAAGTCAAGTTGTTGAGCGGCTTGTCAAAGCGTTTCATTTTTCTTAAACCCTACTATGCCTTATCACTAGGCTTTGGCTTCGTTGACGAAATCGACCCACCTCAAACTCATGTCAGCCAACAACCGAATTTGACTGACTTCTTACACTTTTGGCTTCCTAAAAGGAGGAGTTCTTGTACGGCTTTCTATTACTTACTCACGGATTATCATACATGGGCATTCAGGTTACAATTACAAGTCCTTGGGTCAAAAGGCTTAGTGGGCGGGGCCTCAATGTAAAAGACAATGAAACATTTCACCTGAGTGAAGTGTTCAATCTGCCCAAAATTGACTTCTAACATGTGTAGTTTGACAACCGGCGTTACACATGAGTTTAGGCCTCACCAAGTACGTGTAAATACGAATCCTGGTAGGGCATTCTAACATCACCGCAAATAGACGCCAAAAATTTATCCGAGCTTTTTGTACCGTTTAATCAGTTTTTTACAATAATTAAGTTCAAGCGGATCAAAAATGAAACAAGTCATTCGTATTGGTTTAATTTATGTTGATTCCAATTCCAAATATGGGGAACTCAGGTTGGAAATAATTATATAAATTAATTTAGAACTACAGGCCACTGTAAACCTAGGAAATGTTATGGTTTAGATTATCTTGAGAGCATTCCAAATTTGATACAATTCTTAAGGTGGAATTGAATTGCATAATATTTAATTAAGTTACATAATTAATTTCCGTTATAAAATCACTCGTGTTGTGTCTTAAGGGCTTTTTATCGTGGAGTGCGGTACGACATAGAATCTTACTTCGAGGTGGTACTCACTCGAGTTTCAATTTCAATTTCACTTTCGTGGAGATTTTGTCTAGTGATGTTCAACTAGCTGCCATCGCGGCGTAGCAAAGGTATTGGAACACAATCCATGTTGAGTTTGAATAGATCTGTCAATTTTTTTTCTTTTGTTAACCCAAGGCCCCATTGATCTCTCGTGTTAGAAAAAAGAAGCACATAGCGCATCTTCATATTCTTATTCCTTTGCCATGGATTAGATTAAATGGAGAATCTCATATCTTTTGCCGGTGAGGTCATGTGTGGATTTGTACAAGAAGATCTGTATCTTTAGAAGTCGAGGACTATTCAATTGCATGGGTTCATTCGGTATAAACGGTATGCTGTTCTTTTTGCTGCCCTTCCGAAAAACACAGTAGGGTGTCTCAGGATCAGGCCATTCATTCCAAGCACGGGTTTGCGATCTTTCCTACATTATCCATTTTGCCGGTGATCCGTCCCGTGATCCTATTTAACAGGCCCTTCCATAAATAATATCGTTGGTCTTGGTGGTAGTTATCATATCACCGTCGGTCGTGTTGCGTTGTCGGAGACCTTTAACAACTCAGGACAACTCAACTGGAAAGATCCCTTCAGATTAGAAGATTTATCAGATAGTCAGAGAGATACTACCAGAGATTGGGCCCAGAGATGTGAGACTTCACTTCATACAGACCCTTGCGCATGTTTGTCTACATGACTGTGTAATTGATTTCTTTTGACACCTCCATGTGCCATCCTACACGTAAAGATTCTTTCAAAGATTTTCTCCAACAGAAAATGCGCATTTTACTGCCAGTTTCTTTTACCATTTTAATTTCTTTGGTGTTGCAGACCGAAATAAGCTGTCATAGGGTGATTGAGTGCTAACTAATGTATTTTCAAAAATTTAAAGAGCAATTAATTCATTTTTGATTTACAAACTCCAATCAATGTAGGGGTTCTGTTTTTAAAATTAAAGTCGAGTTGGGAAAACTTTTCCGGTAACTTATGTGAGACGAATTCGGAAAAATGAGTGTTTCAGTTTTTCATCGGATAATTAATATTGGTTGAATTTTCTACTGAATATAATATGTTTCCTCAAAACTTCCTCGCCCCATACAGAGCCCCAACTTGTTTCCACCACAAGAACCACATAACTAGTATATCAAATTTATTTAAAGACTTACTTTGATTTTTTTGGGGAAATATTAATTGCACTTTTGAAAATGATGAATTCCCTTTTGGCCATTGCACTTTAGAAATCGACTTACGCCCTTTAGAAAACGACAAACGCCCTTTTGGTTAATACACTTGAGAATAAATCATTCACACTTTAGAAATCGACTTTCGCCCTTTAGAAAATGTAAATTGCCCTTTAGGTTTACTAACTTTAAAAAAGTTCGTCATCACTTTAATAAAAAGAGTTCTGACTTTAGAAATCGACTTTTGCCATTTAGAAAATGTTAAAAAGTCTTTAGATTCACACACTTTAGACACATTCATTGTCGCCCTAGAAATTGACCTTTGCCCTTGAGAAATGGTTAAAGTGCACTTTATGATACATGGCAAGAACGAGTGAGTGATATGCAGTTTACGGTTCGTGCGTCAGCAATTTATTATGTGTTGCGTAGGCAGCATATTTTGTGAATGTGTTGGCCGTCCGTCCGTCTGTCCGTCGACACTTTCATGCACTAAGTGTTGACGGATTTCGACTTTCAGGGTAGGTACACAGGGTCACAAGAATCACCAAGTGTTAATATGTCCTCGCCAGGTGACGTCTGACCCAGGTCACCAGAGGTCAAATTTCCAAAGTTGCTCAGAATGGTCTGAAATGCGCCTAAATGAAATGAAAAGTGGGTGTAAGAGGGTGACCTGGACCCAAGTCACCAGAGGTCACATGCAGTAAATGTTAACGGATTTTGACGCAAATTTCAGGGTAGGTACACAAGGTCGCAAGGATCACCAAATGCCATCTTAATTCTGGACACTGTTTGCCACCGAATAACAGCTTACTAAATCTGATATAAATATTTTCGCCGTTATCGGTTGTTGATTTACCCAAAATCTTTAACTCTTTGGCATGTTCTTCGACTTCCAAGTTGGAATTAAAATCGAGACTTTTAACCCATGTTCTATTCTTGGAAATTTTTTTTCCGGCTTTGAACAAATCTCATGTTTCCCTTCATGGTCCGAACAAGTTTTCGTGGCACTTCTAAACTGGGGAACCTCCTGTAATGTCGACATCTTAGTTTTAAACGAAGACCGATTAAAAGAATTTTTTGAAAACGAATATTTTTAATTTCTGCGAACTTAAAAGATGGAACCCTACCCGAGTTTAAATGGCGCTCGCCCGAATGCACATGTTTGATGACGGACTTCTATTTGTTAGTGCGCAATCGCATTCTTCTAAAGTGTAATATCAAATTCTGAAGTACAATCGGATATTTTAAAGTGCAATGTCAAATTCTAAAGGGCAA